>QEAR01000021.1:88742-294609 GCA_006535965.1 Spizellomyces sp. 'palustris' | reverse complement strand
CGAGATTGGCGGTACGCGATACTGCTGCGGGTGCTTCCAAACTCGCAGAAACTGTGTGGGCTGCTGTTGTCTCCTCTTTCTATTCATATTGGCCGGTGTGGGTGTCGCCATTTTCTTTCTGTTCCCGAGAATTCCCAGCATCGTAGTGTCGGATGTCTATTTTCCGTCGTCAACAGCGGGGTTCAAGATCCCCGCCAAAGGTCCTGGTTCCAGCTGGAGGCCCGGCTTCACTGATGACGGTTCCCTTGTTAGCGCTGCAAAGACCAGTCCTTACACATTCTCTATTGGTATTGGTGTCAATATTACTGTGGCTTCAGAAAACTATGTGTCGTTTAACGTGAAGCAACTTACAATTTCGGTAAGTCATCGTCTCGCATGTCTGCCCACACACCAGAACGTACGTGCTCATCAGTCTCCTGTTATGTAGGGCACTTTGAAGAATAACAACGGGCAGCTTGTAGACACTACCAATTCAGCTAATAAAATGACCACTACCTCTGTTGTCAATGATATCGAGTTCGCAGGAAGGTCAACTACGGTGGTGCAACTACCAATCTCTATCAATTACACCATCACGGAGCCTGTTCAAATTCCGAGCGATCCGGTTCTCGGGGTACTCCTTCAGGCCTGCGGCATTTTCTCGAATGGAGGTTCAGCAGGAAAGATTCGCATGCAGATCATCGCCATCATCGACTTGAAAATCATTTCCTGGACGGGACAAAAGATTACAAACAAGAAGGATGTGGAATTCGAGTGTCCTAGCAATGTCGCGAGCGAATTGGCAAAGAAGTTTGGTCAAAACGTGCTGGGCGGTGCTCTTAGTGCGTTGGCTGGTGGGAAGGATCCTGAAGATTTACTAAGCAAGGTGCTGAGACGAAGAGAGGGCTAATGGATATACTCGTATACTATCCACTTAGGATTTTGTAGAAATGCTATCATATATTGGAATTGCTGTCGTACGTTAATACCATAAATCTCCCCTAACCTCAGTTTCACCCAAAGTCGCTTTCAATACGTGAACATGTTGCAGTAACCCATCTTACAGATTGCTGCGCTGCTGAGTCACGGGCGCTTATGTAGTCATCTTTAAGGAATCCCTTTCAAATTCTGTCCCACCCTCCGTTGTTTGTAACATAACAACGCCCTCTGCACAGCCCAAGGCATCATCAAACTAATGCCCATGTGTTCGTTCACAAGCGTTCTCCTCGTGGTGGTCGATACGTTCTGTGGCAAGTAAGGTATGGTGCATCCTTGTAGACGACGACTGCCGATAATAATCGCAACCGATACGGTTCGAGCGATATCCTTATGCTACCCCCCATGTTATCTAGCAATGGAGGATTCGGGGGTTATGGCTCATGCAACTCTGCATTTTCCCGGTGTCGTTGATTGGAAATGTAGGACCCGCCAGATCCATTGTCGTCATAGCATCGTCCCCTTGGGCGTTTTTCCACCATCTCAGTTAGATGTCTAAAAAAGTTTTGTAAAGCCGTCTGACCGTGACCACAGGCACACCTATTCCGCACGCCTATCCCTTTTGGATCGATGATATGGCCTACAATCTCTAATCTAGTTCCACACCAAAGTTGACGCTGGCTACACTGAATCGAAAGTAAATGTTTGGAATGCATCAATTTCTCAGCAACAGCTTGTTGAAATGAGGTTAACTCCACGGTGGTTGATGCCATTTATGCTCGTGTGTTTCCTTAAGTGCCGCTAAAAGCTGGATTGTGACTGGATCCAATAACAACGGCCATACCATTGATTCCAAGCAACAATAAGGCGACGGAATCTCAAAAATCCAATCATAAAGTAATAATAGATCTTTGATGGCAAGTTTGAACAAGGAAGTTCCCTGTTCGGCACAGAAAGGACCAGTAGTCAAAGATCGCAAACAGCTTGACTGCAACCTGAATGACGCGCGGCAAGTCCACAGCGTGGCGGTTATTGCTATCAACCCTTTGGACTTGCGTTACGGCTGCGACTTATTTTCGTTCGGGTACTCTGCTACAGGCTGTGTAACGAGATCCGCAGCATTCGCCAGGAGACCCTAAAGAAGCCCTCAGGTCCTTGCTACTCTGATATTTTACGCGGGTGTACAGACTGGAGTCCTCAGTGCATTTTTGGTTGTGATTGGATTTGGGATGCAGAAGATGTAGTAGTTCCTCTCGATGACTTGTCTCCATAGTTTGTACGTTTGCTTGACCAAATGTTAAATTATTGACTTGTATGATTATTAGTCCATTGAACTAGAGTAAAATACTAAATATAATATAACTAGTGACTATCATTGAAGATTAGGAACCTGCAGCTAAATCTAATGACCATTGGGAAGTCTGGGATGCTAGCGGCTTAGTCAGCAGCGATCGGGCACGTGCATGCCATGGATTATCGTTGTTTGACGGGAGTCCCCTCAGATCCATACTATAATGTCGGCCGATCTCACCTATCTTTGGCCACTCGTCCACGACGCTGTGCACCAGTTTGCGTCGTCGCCTCTCCTTCCTTTGATTCATGCGGTGGGAGTTGCGGTAAGGGGTTGTTTTAGATGATTTTCCACCTGATCTCAACTCACAACAAGCAGTATCACCTAAGGAAAGCCTTCCCGCCGCAAAAGGATGAGCCGTTTTTACAAGGATACCGTATGTTGTTTGCTAGTGATATGCTTACTGTCAGGCGCTGAAATGTCATTTTGGCCACAGTCCGCCATATCCTTGTCGCACTGGGCGGTGGAACTTTCGCAGGTATGTTGACGCTTCACTTTAATGGCTACCCAACCTGTGAAGCGTATATATGGCAAAATGATCTGATGCAATGATTATTAGCCATCTTGACTGCTCGTCCGGTTCCGATCCTGTTGTCCAATAGTCTTTTACCACTATACACACTCGGTCACATTGCTGTCTTTTACATGCCTTTCGTCTACACTATCCTGCGAGCTATCTACTTCACGTTCGAGCCTCTTTGGATTGTCACCGATGCTTTCGCTCGCTCCTGGGCACTATGCTACGGGTTAGATGCATTCCGCGCGCACCCAACATACGGGCCTGTCGCCAGGGAAGCGATTATAGGACAGTTAGCACTAGGTGTGGTGAGTGTGACCGCTGGGGGAATTCTGTTCAAGTGGTTTACAGGCATCAAGAGATATCATTATCCTGGATGGAATTTCTCGGTAGTAATTTTTGCGACGGCCTTCTATGTCGCATTTGTGAATGAAGGGCTGAAGGGCGTTGCGGTAGAGCACATTAGGCCTTTGAGCGTCTATGGGAAGAAGGTTGGTGTTCCGGAGGTTCTCGGGAGTGGGGATATGCGGATTATTTGTGGGCTGGTTATGGCTGTTGGATTTCTCCTGGGTGAGATGGTCTCCGTCCCAAACTCGAAATCCCAACTTCCTCCAAAAGTGCCAGTGAAATCCAAGGTTGCCCTGAGCAAGTCTGGCAAAAAGGACTGAGGCATAATCTAGAAACACTAGATTGTAGATGCAGTCACTTTGATAGAATTCATCAATATATCTATGGCAAGTTACGTTGTGAAGCAACAATATTACTGGTAACGTCAACTTTGCTCCGTGTCCTGTCAAAAAGGTATGACTGCTTTGCGGCTTCCATGGTCACAAAAGTACAAAATATATTCAGCACATGACTATAAACCATTGAAATCCCACTCCTCCGTAGTCCAAAATACAACTGATGTTGAATATGTGTGCCTAATAAATGTCAGTTCTTGCCACCCACCATTGCCGCTACTTTTGGGACACTTCCATGAACAACCCATCCTTGAAACCAGTTGTAATACTGGAACGAATCCTAAAGGACTGTTCCTGTACAAGGGTAAACTTGTACTTTCGAACAAGCTGGATCACCGCAACTTTGGATTCAATCATGGCAATTTTTTGGCCAATACCTAGTTTCTTTGTCAGTCCTGACCATTCCTTCCAGGCCAACGATTCCCAATACCAAAAGATTACTCACAGTTCATTGGTCCATCACCAAACGGCAAATACGTCCCAGCTCGGGGATTGAACCCATTGTCCCATCTCGACGGATCAAACTCGAGCGGGCGGTCCCAATATCTCCGATCCCTATGGATCTGGCGGATGGGTACAAAGACGGTAGCTCCTGCAGGAACGTGGTGTCCCATGATCTCAACGTTTTTATTGGCTTCACGGGGAATGCCGCTAACGACTGGGTGAAGGCGAAGAGTCTCTTTCACAACTTGTTCCACGTATCTGGAAAGTGAGATATAACATTCAATTACATGGGGTCTCAGAGAAAGTCGTGTCAAATGAGAACGCACTTTAGAGATGCAAGGTTCTCATGGTTAGGCTCCCCATCGGGTCCAAGAACATCATTGATTTCTTGTTCGATGTTGGCCACAATGTCAGGACGACGTGACAGTTCCCAAAAGACATTGGTGAGAGCGTTGGCTGTTGTTCTAGATAAGCGCGAAAAGAGTCGGATTTGTATAGCGTAGCGTTTTATCTTTCTGCCAGTTCAACGACTCACTCGTGCCCGGCTAGGAAGAACGCAAAGACCTCGTCCATAATCTCCTGGTCTGTGAAATCCTGCGGACGACATGAAGAGGTACATTAGGAATACATCTATTACCGTGAAACGCCTCCCAAGCACATACCTCTCCACCGCCCTTGGAAGCGTCCAGCAGCCTATCCAGCAAATCCAGATTCCATTTACTCTTTTCCTCTGCTTCCGGTAATGCCATGCGTGCACGTTTCTTTTCGATCACGTCGCGAAGGATGGTGTTGATGTACTTGATGGATTTTTGAGCGTCCTCTTCCCCAAGACCGAAGTAGGACCACAAAAAGGGTGGAACAACGAAACGCTAGGTTCGATCACGCTCAATATTAGTGAAAACGTCACATTGACTCCATGTTGCTTGTTGCCTCACCTTCATGACCGTAGCGAATACCTCATTAATCAGAAACATGTCCTTGTGGGCGACTGTATCGTTTATCGACTCAATCGACTTGAAATTGTACGAGAATGCAACCTTGCCACTATGTTGACAAGATATTCCAGATTGTAAGTTCGGTATCGAAATCGGGAATCAAGATGAGCACGCACATGACATCCAAAGTCAGGTTCGAGAATGCTTCATGGATGTTGACAGTGATGCCTTTCTTTCCTTCTGCCAAAGCGTTTTTGAGGAGCCCATCCCACAGATCAGTTAGAGACCGTGTGACTTCGACGGCGACATCCGTTGAAAGACGCAAGTGATGCGGGCCAAACGCAGGCTGCAGAAATTTTCGATGTTTCTTCCAGTCTGGACCGGAAGGAATTACAAAGAGACCATAATGGGCAAAATCCCTGCCGTGACGGAGAGAAGACATATTCAAGCTTATGCTGTGTTGGAATCAAATGGTGGGATCATACTTGTGCATCCGTTGTAACAGAGGTCCTCTGCAAAACTCTGCCTTGCTAAGATCTCCGGCTGCTGTGCCAGCCAGTATCCTTTTGGCCTGATCGGCATCGCAGACTACTACTTCCCGCCGCGAGAATATTTTGATCTCAAAAATGTGTCCATACGTTTCATTAAGTATCTCGCCCATCCGCCAGCCCTGCTCATAGCGCATATAACTTTGGGATGATGGAGACTTTAGAGAATGATCAGGTGAACTTGTGCCTTGCATTTTTGCTGCTTACGGGTATACAAGTGGGAGGCTTCCTATGAAAGGCCATGGTTTCGGGCCAGGTAAAGTCGACTTTGTGGTGCGCTGGGACAACAGAACTAGACCAACAACTATAGCCAATACGGCTGTCCAAACTGGATGGCTTGCTATCAGTTCGAGCATGGCCGTTGAGGGGGGCTGCTGCAAATCCAAATGTGCCAAGCAGAAAAACCAGATCGTGTAGAAGAGTAACGCGTCCGGCAGAGATTTGTCAATACACAAGAGGTGTACAGGACACTACCCAGCAATCTGCAATATGGTAAAAAAAAAGTTGCAAATGCTTCAACAACCAGACCAACGCCTTTATACTGCAATAAGTTCAGCCAAAGTAACCGGTCGGATTTCGGGAATCCGAGTTCAGCTGACGAGGGAAGTCCGCGCGGGTGCCCTCGCGGTGCCCTTTGAGCGGATAATTAGCTAAGCAGGGCTTGCGTTGGCGTCCTGTCACGGTCATGTGATGCCACGTTGCACATAATGGGCTTTCGCAATGTGACTTTCAACTTCGCTGTGTTGATCTGGACAGTGAACGCATGTGAATGGGTGGATGCCAGTAGCTGCAGTCGGTCAAGGTGCATGGCAGGGTGGTAATGTCGGCAACTGAGAGGAGGCAATGTGCTGAAATTGTAAGAATTCCCAAAAACTAGCACCGACAGACTTGTTCTTTCAGAATAAGACTTTGACCACCGCTAAATACTTCATTACAGGTCTCACTATCCAAAAATCCTCAGTTCCCATGCCTATACTTGGAATTCCAGCGTGTTCCGTTTCTTTTGGATTGTGCGCTTGAATTTCTCAGACCTCCATCCAGCGTTCACAATGCCCACATCTCCGACGCAAGTGTCAAGCTCGTTGTGCCACGCGTATCGGAAATATCAATAGAGCAAGTCGACTTTATCCTCATCACAAACTCTTACAATATTCTCGCTCTACCCTTCATCACCGAGTACACGGCTTTCAAGGGAAGGATATTTGCAACCGAACCCACGGTCGAGTTTGGACGGTTGGTTGAAGGCGCTCGTTGCAGATCTCTACCTTGGGAGTTATAAAGTCGCTATATATATCCATTTTAGGCTTCTCATGGAAGAGATGGTTGGAAACCTTTCGAGGTACTTCATTGTCAGCACTGAACGTGTCCTTCACGCACGATGAATCGGAACCGTAATGAGCTCTACGGTCACAGAGATCCGTATACCGGCGTGGCCAACTATGTAGTGCACTTTGAAAAGGATGTACATCCGCTTTATTCGCTGCATGATATCGAGAGCTGTATCTCCAAAATCGAACGAGTGCACTACTCTGAGTACCTGGTAAGAATACCCTTCTTGCAGCAACAAGCAACGTCTCAGGTACTGATGATGCCTGACAGGACCTAGGCGGAGATGTGGAGATTGTAGCTCGGAGTTCTGGTTTCTGTCTTGGTGGTGCAAACTGGATGATTAAATCTCCTAATGCAACGGTGAGAGTAAAGAATTTCGCCAGCAAAAAGTCAATCAGTCATGTAATTATCGGTTCGCAGGTCACATATATGGCTGCTTCATCGAATAGTAGAATTGGGCATTCAACAGTGATTGACGTAGCTCCGTTCTCCAAAACCGATGCCACGATTGTGACACAATTGGGGACGGCCCCGACTCTTCCTCTCGGAGATATGATAACGAACATGCTCAACATACTTGGTACGGAATCGAGTGTGCAGTGTCGTTAGTTTTGTAAGTTTACAAATATTCTGGACAGTGAAAACGCTTGAACAGGGGGGCAATGTGCTACTTCCAGTCAATCCGTGTGGCACCATGTTCGAGCTCATTGCCATTATCTCGGAATACCTACGATCATGTGGACTGGTGACGACGCCAATTCATATTGTGTCATCCATAGCGAAACGATCTCTCCACCTTGCGAATATCCAAGGGGAATGGTAAGAGCAGCTGCCTCGCAATCAAGTGCCGGTGCAGCTTTATCATATCGATTTGCAGGATGAGTTTGGAAAAACAAGCGAATCTATATGAGGCGCGGCAACCTTTGATACACGGACGATTACTTGAGGACAAGCTGCTGTTTCATCATGACTTTTCCGCATCCGTGTTCCAATATCGAGGGCCATACATTGTGTTTGTTGGCCATCCGTCTCTACAGGCGGGACAAGTTCGCGATTTTCTAAAAGTCTGGAAGAATGATCCAAGGAACTTGATGGTGGTCACAGGTCAGGCCGCGCATATGAGCGGATTCGTGACGGTGTATTTACAACTCTTGAATGCAAGCAGAATTGTTGAACGTGCCATCAGCCAAACGGGGATTTGCAGAGACAATGAAGATGCGGGTATGCAAATGTCCCATGGAAACACGGCTTGATTTGAATGAAATAGCGACACGGACAAGTGCAAAGAAGCTGGTCATTCCCCTACGCGCTGGAGTGGCTATTCCGGAGGTCCCTCCCACCATGCAAAAGGGAACTCTGTTTACTCCGCTATCACCCTTTCAATTTACCCACATATCGTTTGACAGAGATTTTGCCAGATGTAGGATTATGGATCAGGTACGGTTTTGTTTAGTCTACGCAAGCGACTGTTCACACTTTGCATATTTACCATCTGACGCAGGATTTGAAGGAGTTTGCACCAACCTTTCTTGAGGCCCATTCAGAGCAGCGTTCTGTTATCGTTAGCGGCAATCTATTGCACAAGGATAAGCTTACGTGTCAAATACGCAAGGTGATGCCACCCGTTGAGGCATCAGCTGGGCGCGTGCGGCCTACAGCTGAGGCGATTGCAGCCCAATGTGGAAGAGAGGTAATATTCCCTATTGACTTTTTTTCAAAATTCGGACCCTTGCTAAAAAAAATTGGGCTTCCAGTTTGGACCACATACAATTCACCGGGTCCCCAGTGGTTATGTCATTGAGTGGGATACCCTTCGCCTCAGTGCTCTCGCTGACGACATTCAAATTGAGGGTTCGGATATGGGCGATATGGACAGGTTAAGAACCCTCATCTTAGAGTTGGTCAAGTCACCAGTGTAAAAAGTATGAGAATTTGTGGCATTGGGGCCGGCTGCTAAAAAGTCGTTATATGCACCCTTTAATATCCTACTTGAAAAGCTGTCTTGGACAGAGGCGAACCCAAAATTCGAAACTTTACAATTTTTTGGGAGTATCTTGATCGAAACTGCGTCCGACCACAGTCACGAAGTTAGCGGCACAGTCGTGCAATGCAGTTCTCAAAAATGTCGTGATGAAGCCCTTCAAAACTTCAGTGATAGAACCTTTCCAAACACTTTGAATCCTGTGGTCCCACCGTAGGAAGCAGATCTCACTCTCTTCTTGGCGTTATTTTCTGTTCGAAACGGCCCGTTGTTCCAGGGTATATAGGAAGGACGATCCTGTCTCGGGGCCCCCCTTTGCACGTAGCACAATGTCAGACCTGATCCAACTTCCAGTTGAACTTCAAAGTCAAGTCTTTGCTTACATCAAATATCCCTCAGCCTTTGCCGAGACATGCAAGCACCTATATACCCTCTCAACCATCAAATCAGTACGGCGACTCTGGCTCTGGTACAATGCAGAGTGGCTAGAGGAAGAATGGACACGATGCGTGGGTCCACGAAGCTTGGATGGACATGTCTATTCAAAGAGCAAACTACGGGGAGTTCCTAACCGCATGCTTGCCAACCCCGATTTTGTCGAAACCTTTTTGGACATGCGCGGAAAAGACGCGAACGATATCATTTGTAGCAGGATACTTCAGTGGAGTGTACCTGGGAACCACGCTCGAATTGTTGAGAAGCTCCTTACCAGAACGCCTAGACTGCATATACCCTCGCAGACGATTGAGGCTCTTTTTCTTAGTAGTGCAGTGGCGGGATACACTGCTATCCTAAAGTGTTTGGTTACCCACCGCTTTGAAGCTGTGTCGAGGAGATTACATTTGGCGGGGGTGCTGGCTTCTAGGCATGGACGAGCAGAGGTGGTTCATTTTTTGTGTTCCGAGACGCCCTGTGATCCCTTCTTGGAAAGACCTAATGGGCTGGAGTTGGCCGCTGTCTGTGGGCATGTAGACGTTGTCAGAATATTGGTGCAGGTTTGGGCAAGGAAGAAATTGCAGGGTATGGATCAGTCAATGGTGAAGCTGGAGGAACATTTGTTGCGCAAGGCGGTTGACAGAGGTAATATTGAGGTAGTGGGAGTGCTGTTGGAAAGTGGGTTTAGGTGGGGAATGAATGGCTCGGTGGAGTTGGCGCTGGCAAAAGGGTTCGACCAGATGGTAAACCTTTTGAGAGCGCAGTGTGCTACTATTTGAATTGTAAGCTGGGGATATAATATTGCATGGCTAAACGTGATTCATACCCAAAATCACTGAAATACATAATCTGATTATCAAAACCGACTGTTTGCCATTATTTTTAAATATTTTAAAGTGTGCAAGACGCAGGACG
The DNA here is from genome assembly GCA_006535965.1 of Spizellomyces sp. 'palustris'. Lineage (NCBI taxonomy): Eukaryota > Fungi > Chytridiomycota > Chytridiomycetes > Spizellomycetales > Spizellomycetaceae > Spizellomyces > Spizellomyces sp. 'palustris'. The sequence continues at coordinate 284,496 of QEAR01000021.1, read as the reverse complement.
GAAGATCACAAAACAGAGGCCCCTCTCCAACCTCTAAAAAAACTGCTATGCTACAAAATAAACTATAGTACACGAGGGTCGGGTATGAAGCGATATCCAAAGACGACATGCTTAGAATCGCTCTTTCATCCGCGCACTGATCGTTCTCAACTGAGAATATACTTTGCCAGGAGTACTTCCCAGAATCAACGAAACAATCGCATCCCTTGCCACCCGGATGTTTGCAAATGACCCTAGGATATGAATCTTGGTGTCTGCAATGACGACTCGTGTACGAGACGTGTTCTCAATTGCGAATCTTGTCTTGCCGTCTTTCCCGACTATGCGACCGATAGCACGCGAAAGATTATCGCCAGCAAGTGTCTTGACATCCTTGACCTCGAACGTATCAATATAGAGATCGTCCAAACGAAGCAAGGCAATTGCATCCTGTATTGGATAGAGATAGCCAATGGTGAGTGAGACTTGGCATGCATAATCATCTGAATGACCAACGGCAGACACGTACGTTGACTTCAAACCCGAGACAAAACGCTTTCACAAAATCTGCACCCTTTTGCAGTGCTCCAGCATCTACTGTCTGCGGACATGTCCTGAGTTCGACTGCTTTTGACTTGATGTTCATGCGAACTTGGAGCTTCATGTGTTCCACAAGAGGAGAGTAGATTTTGATCCATTCTTTCTGGAGTGGGGTCAGGCGATGTGGCGGGACGGGGATTTTGCGAAATTCGCGGTTGCCAGACTATACCAGATCATGGAAAGAGTTAGCTAAACGGCATCTCACAACTGCTCCCCGCGAACGTAGAATTTTTGTATGGCCAAATGGTCAGATATAAAGTGTTGGCATCAATGACGCTCAATGGAATCCGTATATGTTCCGGCATTCCCAGAGCACCCAAAATCAGGGCTTGACTCTATATGGGTTCATCACTCCAGGCCCACCCCCAGAAAAGGACACAAAATTCCTAGATGCTTACCAATGCCTCCGGTCTCAGTTTTTTGAATTTTGGTTTCTTAGCATTATCTACTTGCATTGCGTCGGTAGGTGTTGACTGCTCGGTTTCCATTGTGTCAAGGAGTGTGGATTCTGGGTTTGGTACAGTGCTTTCTTGTGAGGGTTCGGATGCGGCGGTTGTGGGAGTTGTGCTTGCGGGGGACTGTGCGCTATTCTTCTTGGCCTTTTTCTTGTTGTTCTTTTTTGCAGATGCCGGAGTTGCTGGTTTATCAACGGCCATCGCTTCTGTTGGTAGGCGACCCATTTTGTGTCAAGTAGAGTGAACGGGAAACGAGGCGATCGCGCTGGCTTTGATTCTTGAGAAAAACATTTCAAACTTTTTGACCAACGTCAACCAATCAAAAAGCCGTGGCGCGGAAATGTTAACGTAAGCGATCTACCAAAGCATCCTTTCGGTGGTTTGCAGAGCTGGCACTTGAGTACAGCACTTGCACGGATATCTTTATCGTAAATAGCATCTATAGTCAATAATCCATTATATACATTATTCTCAATCTACATACACCACAATCTCGTCATCATTCTCTACATCATAAAAATATACATCCCGCAAATCGTCCTCCATTTCTATATCCGGTGCCCCCAGCTTTCCCAACTTCCGCAAGTGTACAAAGCCTTTCACTCCCAGTATTCTACTCGCAAGAACCTTCAGCGCTCGTATGTTCATTGTGTTTGGGATTTTCTTTTTTATTTTCTTGCTTCCGTAACAGAATGTGATGGTCGACAATCGATCCTTTAGGATAGATGACGTTGCTGTAACTGGGACAGGTGTTGGCGCACCATGTATTCGTGCTAGTTCCTCATAGCGGGGATGTAAAAAATGAAAAGAGCCTGGATCGGGCGATGCGGAAAGCTCTTTGGCGCACCGTCCGAGATAATATAGTTCTGCATCCGATCGTTCACGAGGGGTGAGTGTGGACCCATTCAGGATTGTTAGCTTGGCCAGGCGTGCAATCAACAATGGGTGAAGATCGTTTGAAGGGACGTCATCGAGGACCGGATTTCGTCGCAGCCTCAACTCGACGAGGGCGGGGAACGAGTTCAACGCATGAATGGAAGTCCAGGATGTTATCTGGTTGTTACTGATATTGAGAGTCGTCAGCTCCGCAAACTCCCCCGCAGCAGGTGCTTCTATGCTGGCCAAATAATTGTTGTTGATCATGAGGGTACGGAGAGATGGGAGGCGGGCGAGTTTGCGAATCTCGGCCCATGATGTGAAATCGTTGTGCTCAATATTCAAGAACTGGATGCTTTGAAAGCCATTGATATGTGAAAAAGATTCCAGATGGTTGAAGCCGAGATGCAGTTCCTTCAGTTGTGGTAGATATGTTTCTAGTTTCTGTAGCTCTTCCCATGTGAGAAGCGTTCCAATCAGAGTCAACGCACGAAGGCTACTGAATGCGTCCTTCAGTTCTTTGTGCGTGGTCTCCTCCAAAGGTTGAATTCGATTGAAAGCCAATCGCAGAGATTGAAGCTCTGCTAATTCTCGACAAATGTCCGCGACCTCGTTCCATGTTTGAAATAAACTACGAGAGAGGTCCAGATCAACTATCGCAGGACACAGCTCTCGAACTTGTCCATCCTTTCCTCCTCTAAATCCCACACGCATTCCTGCCAACCCAACCTCCCGTATATTTCCTGCCTGCGCAAGTTTGCGGGATATCTTGTCCCATCCGACGGTTTCCACATCCACTCCATTTCCTCCAAATCGGACTATTCCGTCCTGCGGCTGTATTGAAAGATATTTCTCTTGAAATGCCTCCAGAAATGACCGTGCAAAGGCGTCAGGTGGCACTTTTGATACCCTTAGGAAGGAGCCGCTGTTTGGCACCCGAGTTTGAAAGTACTGCGTCCCTTCGTGGTTACCCGAATGTTTTCCTCTTGAGGCATCGTCCCACTCAATGCCGTACCAATGAGTGTTGGAACCAAGAGGAACTGGTCCATGATACCGAATCGTCCCAAAGTGATTGGAGACGCAGATGCGCTGGCCTAATTTGTCAGACTGTGCATTCGATTCCATTGTGAAGATACTGCGAGCATCGGCTGGACGCTCTCGTTAGAACGCGTGAGGCTGCGATGCCGACTGGCACAGCACACGTCCAAATCCGGTGCAAATGAATGAAATCGCCCAAGAAACCTCCCCAACCTTGTGTCCATTGCTGCAGACGCCGTGTGATGGAATACTTGATGGGACATTTTGTTTTTCGTTCATGGCAGTATCGTTTAGTTGATGGCTGTATTGATTCTTCCTTGCCACCAACCCACTCCCAATTATGAATCGACACATTTGCCACTACTTATGAAACTTGCAATAGATCTGTCATCTCCAGCAACTTTGCAAGCATTTGACCACCTCTTGTCTGCTGTTGCAATTTCTGCTGTACCTTGTACGTTTGGAATCAGTACGGATGAACGCACCATGCTTGTTTCTGTGGCATTAAGCGTCGACTTTCCACAAGAGTATTGATGAGTTGTAGGCTCTCCTCAATGAACAGCGTAAAGCGCGAGATTCTCCGCAGCATGGTGTGTGTAGCCAAGGGCTCTGATCAAACGTGTATTCTGCTACATTACTGCAGATTCGGCAATTATCATTTTGTAGGACGTTGGGCGATATGAACTGGGCTACTTCCAATTGGTTATTCCAGCTAGATCTCACTCTGTTCCACATCCTTGTGGACTCTTTATCGGAAGTCATTGTAGCACATTCCGACACATTGCGCAATGTACCAGAAGGAGTTGTTGCCTGATAGTGATCATCTTGAACACTTGCGCGCTAATGTTGGTTGGGGTTTCCGTGACGTATTCCAACAAGGACTAGAAAACGTGGTAATAAACTGCAATGGGCATAGAGTGATATCGCATACGATAAAAAAGTAGCCTTGCAGCATTTTGTCCCGCTGCAAGGGATGATACCAACTATTTTTTGGTTTGACTTTGGGGCCACAGTCGCCAAATGTTTTGCAATTCGCCCGCGTTTCTGCCCTTTTACGTCTCATTATGCGAAACGGATAATTTGAGATCTTTTTTTGGTGCTACTCGCATGGGTTTCCTACTCGTTGCAGTTTGACCCGCCAAGTAGGATTTGCAGATGGCTGCTGATGATGGACTGCCTGGAATGGACTGCCGAGTGGCTGCCCAGTGGCTGCTTGCCGCCATTGAACTACCACCCGCAACTTGATGCGTTGCGTTCAGTGGCAGAGTGTCCAAACACTTGGCAGGAAAACAGCGAGATTGGGCAAGTGTGCAAGTGTTAAATCCATTATTTATATCCATTTATTTATAAAAAACCCTTTGAAAAACGACGCCTTTGTCACATGACAATCACTCCTGACTGACGCAACGTTTCAGATTTATATCCACAACTTGCTTTTGCCACTTGTCTCCTTTGCCGTAATTTGAGGGCCGATTGGCAAAAGGAGGTTTTTGTGTGGCAATTTGTAGGTTATTTGTCTTTGCCATTGCTGCTTGTCGTTGGCATCAGGAAACTTGCCATTGGGCTGTGGTTTTTATTGGATGATGCAACCTTACGTCTGTTGACTTTTCTTGTGGCCGTTCGGTTTTCCTCCTTGTTCCCAAAACCTGCTCAGCACTACACGCAACTTGCGATTCCGCCAAGCACAAACGACAACACAATTCATATATCCGCCTTTTTGGGCTTTCTTTGCTTATCCACACTAGAAGAGTCAACGAGTTCCGCAGCAACCTTTTCTTCCACGGCACAACACAAGCACTAGTACTTATACCTTTTAATTTGGCCGTGGCGACATTTCTTTTTGCATGACTCCGAACGCGCACCTTTGCGACTTGTGATTACCTTTTGGCTCTCGCGTAAACGCCTCGTTGCCGCATGGTGATTCCCTTGAACGTCTCTACTGAGACAAGGCCAACAAGACGAAATTATTCAAAGACAGTCGCCTCAACAAAGACAATTCCTCGTGGCACGACTGCAAGTCTGCCGGTGACTGGCGTGCTTGCTCATACACACGCTGCGTCTTTCGTAAAGAGGACGTCCAACTTAAGTGGCAGAATGTTCTTCAAGGGAAAGTGGAATTTCCGTAAAGGAAATGCTCCTCCCGCACGAATTGAAACAGACTTTCCAGACGAGGTTTTGGAAAAGGTGGAAAAGGAACGGTGTGTGAGCGCAACGGATTCGGCTTGCGGTGTGGAAGAGCTATTGAGAATTGGTCCGTTTCGTCACACATATACTCTTTACATGTGCAGACTTTTTGACTAAAGGCCCTTGCATCGATTTATAGATTTCCTGGCTCACCTCCCATATGAGCTTGCTGTCCAGATTGTGTGCGCAGTCGGCGATATTGCCACCGTCCAGATGCTCGGGCTCGTCTCAAAGCGCTGGGCGCAGCTGTCCCGCGACAAGGAAGTGTGGAAGAGTCTCTATTTAAACCGATGGGGACCGCTGACCCCTCTGAAAAAGCTCCAAAAACTCCAAAAACAACAACGCGACTGGAAAAGCCTTTATTCAAACCGTATCCTCCTGGAAAAAAACTGGGCAGAAGGGAATGTGACGGCGCGCTACATCAACGGCCACTACGATTCCGTGTACTGCATCCAGTTTGACACTGAGAGAATAATATCTGGGTCCCGGGATCGCACCATCAAGTTTTGGGACCTGGAAACCCAAAAATGCACTCGAACTCTCCGCGGCCATTGCGGATCTGTCCTCTGCCTCCAGTACGATGAGCGATACATTGTAACAGGATCCTCAGACGCAAGCATCATCATCTGGGACTATACATCAGGAGAAGAAATCCATACCCTTCGCGGCCACAATTCCCCCGTTCTCGACGTTCGTTTCAACGACACCATCATCGTCAGCTGCTCCAAAGATTGCACAATAAAGATATGGTGTCTCTCCACGGGCAGACTTGTGCGAACCCTAGAGGGCCACCACGCAGCCGTCAACGCCGTCCATTTACACGGCAACCTGGTCGCATCCGCGTCTGGAGACTGTTTTATCAAACTCTGGAACATTGAAACAGGGAAATGCATCCGCGATTTCGTCGGCCACAGTCGCGGCCTCGCATGCGTCCAATTCGATGGAGATACCATCGTATCTGGTTCCAACGATAAATCCATCCGGGTTTGGAACGCACATACCGGAGAATTACTCCGAACACTGGAAGGTCACAATGACCTCGTTCGAACCCTTTGTTTTGATAAAAAGCATATCGTCTCGGGATCATATGATCAGACCATTAAAGTATGGGATTTCAAAACGGGGGAGTTGCTCTGGGATTTAAAGGATGCCCATTCGAGTTGGGTCTTTCATGTCCAGTTTGATGCTACAAAGATTATTTCGGCTAGTCAGGTTTGTGGACCTTTTCTTTATTTTGTCTTTTTTACTATTTGCAAAGATTGCCCATTCTTATTTGTGTCTGCGGATTTTTAGGATCGTAAAATTGTTGTTTGGGATTTCACACATGGTGTAGACCATGTCGCGGACTTTATCTAAGTACCCGGCTAGTTTTCTGCATACAGCTCTACTGCAAAAGAAGAAAAGATGGGGGGCTTAATGGTTGAACTCTGCAAGAATGTGGTTTTTTTTTTGGTCCGCCCCACACCTTTTTCCTCTGTAGATTTTGGTTTATGTAGGTTGGGTGTCTGTTGGGTTGCGCTCCTGGATGTGTGGCGAGCATTGGAGATGAGAGCCTGTATTCGTGTAAAGTGAGCTGTAGATTGTGTTAGCATGGTTGCTGGCTTGTGGGGTCGTGGTGAGGCCCATCGGCCCGTCGGCCAGGATTGCATTCTATCTCGTATCTTAAAATATATTATACCGTCCGTCATCTGCTAGCAGCTCCCCAATGAATTGCTACACAGCAATCACGACAGCCACGCATTTTTGGTATACTACTTGGAGAATCACTGGAAATGCTGTTTATATATGGGTCACATCTACGTAGTTACAAAAAAAAAAGGAAAACAAAAACCGCCATTCAACCAGCCATTCTATCGCTCTCTACCCCGTTTCCTCATCCCCTCACATGACCTCCAAAACACGAATTCCCAATAGTCCCAACCCTGTTTTAAGCATATGTGCAGTGGCAGCGCACAGCTTCAATCGCTTCCGCTTCACTTCCTCCTCACTCTTCAAAACAGGGCAAGCCTCGTAGAATCGAGTGTAGGCTTGGGCTACCTTGTAAAGGTAACCGCATAGGTGATGCGGGCAGGCCGTGGCAATGACAGTCGACAGTTCATCAGGGAATTGAAGAAGCGTTACACCAAGAGTATGCTCCGCCGGGTGGTCAAAGTCTAGTTTGATGCTGTCCAATCCATTCTGTACTCCATCAAGAGTTTCGGCGTTGCGGGCAACGCTACGGGCACGGGTGTAGGCATACATTAGGTAAGGCGCAGTGTTGCCTTCGAATTGCAACATGCTTTCCAAATCAAAGACGTAGTCCTTGTCGCGGTGTTTGCTCAAATCCGCGTACTTTATGGCACCCACACCAACCGCATCACCAATCTCCTTCAGTTGTGCATCCGTGAAGCGATCCTCTGGTTTTCGCTTCTCGTTCTTTTCTTTTGCGAGTTCAAACGCACGCTGTTGAGCGGAATGGATGAGTTCCGCTAATTTGACCGTTCCTCCTGAGCGAGTCTTGAATGGCTTCTTGTCCTTGCCTTGCATTGTACCGAACGTGACGTGGAACAAGTCTTGATCGGTATAAAAGTGGCCACGCTTTGCGACATCAAACAATTGACGAAAGTGGAGGGCCTGTCGCTTGTCCACGACATACAAAACACGTTGTGCCTTCAGCGTTCCAAGACGGTGTCGAATACCAGCCAAATCCGTTGCAGCGTATCCAAATCCGTCACCATCCTTTTGAACCATGAAAATGGGTTTGCCCTTGCCGAAATCTTTTTGGAACGCAGGCGTGTACACGACTTTGGCGCCCTGGTCGACTACGAGGATACCGGCCTTGTCGAGCTCTGTCACCACATTTGGAAGGTCGTCGTTATAGAATGATTCCCCGCATACATCCTTGGGTGTCAAAAGCACTCCCAGGGTGTCGTAGATACGCTAGTGTAAAGGGAACGTGAGCAGCTTGCAATTTTGCTTTGGCAAGCCGAGTCTTCGTGAGACATACCTGTGCGTGCCGAAGAGAGACATCTAGAATCTGTTTCCATTTTTGTATAATCTCTGGTTCCCCACTTTGCAGCCGCACGACATACTCCCTCGCCCGATCAGCAAACTCCTTATCCTCATCAAACCGGACCTAAAAATAAACGAGTCAGAATACGCAAGCCAAAAGTTTTACTATCCATCATGCACCACCCACCTTGGATTGAACATACAACTGCTCCAAATCAGTCAATTCGTCCAAGTTTACATCCGTCTGATCCGATACATGGGCAATCAACATGCCAAACTGCGTCCCCCAGTCTCCAACGTGGTTTTGACGCACTACATCGGCACCCACAAATTCCAGCGTACGCACAAGAGCATCACCAATGATCGTCGAGCGCAAATGTCCAACGTGCTAGCATTACAAGACAAAAAAATCTTAGCCCTTGTCAAAACCACGCTGCAATTACGACGACCTCACCATCTCCTTGGCCAAATTAGGACTTGAATAATCAACGACAACTCGACTCTTTACTTCATCAGCACCCAACCGCGCCTTCTCCTCGCCAAAAAACACCCGTCCAATACGCTCGCCAACCCATGTTCCAGTCAAATGGATATTTATAAACCCAGGTCCATCAACCGTCGCCCGACCGATTCCTTCCAGGTCAAGGTTCTCTGTAACTTGGGCTGCGAGTTCTTGGGGATTGAGCTTCAAACGCTTGGCGGCTGAGAGGATTCCCTTGACTTGAATGTCACCGAAACCGGATTTCCCTGTGGTAAATTCGCATGATGCTACGTAGGGGATCTCTGCAGCCGCAGGTGAGGCTGCCTTGATGGCGGCCAAGACGCGAGGATGTAGCAATTTTAGGATGCTCATGGTAATGCGTGCTGTTTTCAATCCTGTTTGCTTTGAGGATCCAGGCCAGCAAAGTCAGATCAATCTCAAGGGCGAAGGTAACACGACCTACCAACATCATTGAGCGACCTTAGCAACAGCTTGGTTCCATCCAACTGCAGTGGGGCACTGATTTGGTTTTTTACTTGATATTTTAAATCATAAATGCGATAAACTGTCGGGCGTATTTACATTGGGCAGCAAGCTGGTACACCAGCAAAAAATATATTCATCTTTTCTGAAAGTCAAGCCATCAGAGAAAAGATACAATACACACAAGTTTACACCAAACAAAGAAAAAGACAGCAGGACTAGCAAAGTCGAGGTTTTTTTTGGTTTGAGGCATAGGAAAGGAAAGCTAATTGGAACGGAACTTCAAGAGGAGGAGAAAAAAGGACGTAGGGGAGCTTGCTGACAAAAACGGAAATGGGAGGTCGAGCGATCACGGACGATGGTAAAATTGATCAAGGTGCTTGTTGAATGTTCGTTTGTACCGCAAAAGGCGAAGAGTTCCATCGTCCAGGCGAGATGATTTACTCGTAATCTTGGTGATCTTCGTCGTCACCGTTCTCCAGCCCCAGTCGGCGCTGTTTCTCGGCTTCAAGCTGGTTATAAATCATGCCGAGAGCTTTCTTGGTAGCAGCGTCAGTGCCAGTAATGGTGACCATGCGGGAGGTCTGACCATCTTGCAGTTCGTCAATGCGAAGCTTCGCGCCAGAAGAACGACGAATCTGGTTGATGAAGGAACCACCTTTGCCAATGATGCAGCCAACCATGTCGGCCGGAATGCCGAGAGTCTGGGTGCGTTGGTCTCCGCCTGCACTACCGTTGGAGATGAGCTGGACACCATTTCCTTGAGAGTCACCACGCGCGTGAGTCCGCCTTGCTGCTGGGCCTGGTCCTTCGCCTATGCTACCGCGACGTCCACCACGACGGTCGCTCCTCGGTGAGAGTTCGTCGTCAACATACCGGCCAGGGCCCCGGCTGCGGCCAGATCGGTTCTCGGGAGAATAGAGGATAGTGCCGGTAGCACGCTCAATGTCATTGAGGATACACTCGCTGATTTGGTATACGGCAATTTGACTAGGAAACAAAAAATATATTTAGCATCCACCCTTCAGATCAGAAATTTAGATAAGGCCAAGGTACATACATGGAATCAACAAGACCGTAAATCTCAATGACGCGCTCGGTGGATTGTGGCAGCATTTCTTTCGAGACTACGATTCTCGCCCCAGACTCTTCCTGGATATCACGGATTCTGGATCCACCTTTACCGATGATGGATCCCATGAGTTGGTGGGCAACGAGAAGACGGATGGTAGTGTAGTCGGGATGGGCGGGTTCACGCTGACGGGTGTTTTCAATGGGATTCTCGAGGAGGTGTTTGGCAACCAGATAGTAAGCCTAGAGTAGGAGGCAAAACACGGAAGTCAATAAGCATCCAAAGATTTTACAGCCATTATGATCATAATTTATATTCTTACCTTGGCGACAGATTCCAACGGTCCAGACACGGTCAGAATCCGCTCATGAACACCGTGGACAACTTTGGAAACGCCAGCCTTCACGCCGGTAACCTCACGGACCTCGGCTACATTCTTCCCTCCTTTGCCAATGATGACACCCGCCTCGCGGGTAGAGACCAATGCACGGAGAGTCAAATAAGGCTCCTGATCATCCTGTGAAGGTCGGGTGTCCTCCTCACGGTAACGATCGCGTTCCTGGTCAAAATCTTCTTCAGCACCTGGGGAAGTGGGGCCAGCCTCTTCCGCGTCTCTAACACGCTTCTGCACGTGGTCCTGCTCGTCGGCTGGAGCGTGGGGAATAGGAGAGCTTGAAGGTGGGACGGCGTGATGGTGCGGTGGAAAGTCGGGGTCCAAGGAAAGCCCAGTGAGACGAACCATGGGATCGTCGTCATAGGGGCTTGAGCGGCGTGCCTTGAGTGATGCCATTGACGAGATAATGTGAGAGAGAACCGCGGGAAGGTGATCGGGTGAGAACCTTAGATCGGTTAGAGTTGTCGCAACGTTAGCGGCAGGTGGGAAATGGGGGCAGGCGTAGTCGGGAGACGAAGGAGAAGAGGACGCCGTACGCAGAGGGAGGGGGAAGGAGCGGAGCGTAGAAAGTGCGGGATGTGAGCGCTAAATTTCCGTGAGATGCCAGTTGATAGGGTGCAAGCGCAGTTCAAGAGAAGAAAGAACTTGAAATGTAGGAAAAAACGCGTCGATTGCCCTTTGGAGGGTTTTTTTGTCATTAACCCCAAATGTTCGTTGTCACGTTACGACAGGGGCACGGTGACTTAAATAATGGCACAGTTTCAATACGAGGACTGGCTGCTGCTGCTGCAAGTTTCCACCCCCACAAAGGACTGACTCCAAAGCAAAAACAATTCGATAAAAAATAAATAGCCTCCCTTTCTAACTGTCAGCTTTCCTACGCTAGTGCATCACCGTCGCTTTCCTGGGCTCAATCGAGAACCATCATACGTCCCACGATATCGCGGCTTGAACTTTTCCAGCAATTTTAACGAGTCCGTTCTCGAACTGCCACGTCCATTACGATCCAAAGAGTTTCGATGTATTCGATCTCGAAGGTCGGTTTTCTTCTCGGTCTGGCTGGTATAACTATGTCGTTTTCGTTCGCGGTCATCCTCCCTGCTACTTTTGGGCCTGTCGGTACGCCCACGATTATCACGAACAGAGCTTGATCGAGTCATTGGGGTATCTCGTCGTGACCTTGGCGGTGACAGGGATGACCTAGATGAGCGCGAGGTAGGTGATGGGGAAATCGATGTAAATCGTGTGTGCACTGGTTTTCTAGGTCGCTCACGCGATGGAGCGTGAGAGTCACGAGGTGGAGGTCTCTCGCGAGAATCACGATGTGGTGGTTTTTCGCGAGAATCAGATCTGCTCCGACTCCGTCGCCTTGGTGGGATGAAAACTCCTTGAGCTCGATAGCGCTCGAATTTGTACTCTTGTCTAAGGGATTTCACACTGAAGGCACCGTCTCGTGCTGGTCCACGCCTTCGCGACCGTCCTTGATGGGGGCAGTCCTGTAGAAGAATGTACCCGTCACACGCATGAACAATAGTTTTATAAGAAATTCTCAACCTACGTCACCAAAATGTCCCTAAAATGCAAACAAGGTGAACCGAAATGAGTTCAATCGTCTGAGCATAAGATTATCTCATGAAGCGGACCTACCTCCAACCCGCATTCGTAACAGAAAATGTGCGCGTCTCTCTCATGCGGTACTGACTTGGAGCTTGACTAATGATAATATCAGATTAAGTGACACAGAGTAAGCCAGCCTTCACGACATCCTCACCAAGGCAGTATAGATATACTGTCGCCAGACACCTGGACACTCCTGTGCAAGACATTAAATCACCACCTATATTCTTCAACCTCAATACTGATAAGTCATACCATAACCCGATGATGTTCATTGCAAAAGGCACAGTCTCTATCGTCTCTAGATGCATCACAATCCTAGTGGATCAAAGTTAATGAACAATGAGCTCAACTTTCCCACTGCCTGTTTCCACACACCCACTTTATATTGATGGCCCCGTCGCCAGCAGCGGTAGCATACATCGGCCAGCGGGCATTTTAGTGGCTCGTGATCGGCTTTACATAAGAAACATGCAGTTTCCTGAAAAATGAGCAAAGTGTGAACCTTCAAACCGGCAGCCGTCCTGATCACAGCTGCATGCCGAGACTCACTTTTTCAGGACAAGACTTGGCTGTATGGCCCGTCTTTCTGCAAAAGAGACACATGATTTCGGACCCGAAATATCTAGGCTGCGGATTATTAGTAAAGATTAGGCGCGGCGATTGTTGTGTTTATATAACCCGCTTATCTGTCCGTACGTGGTTGAAGCTTGAGTTCGTTAGTAAATCCTCCAGCTCCACTACATCCGTAGAAGCAGCGCTCTTGATTTTCATCACAGGTAGTGGTGCTTGCACGTCGGCAATATCGGGTTCATCGATGTCCGGTTGAGGGCCCTTGGTTAAAGCCGAAATATGCTCATCCTCGGATATATCCATGTCTGACGAACGCTGGTCATCCTCATCATCATTCAGTTTGGTATTCGTCAGGTCTTCTGGTAGAATATCACCCTTTGACAGATCCTCTGCATCATCGTCACCTAGAGTAGGTCAAGTCGATTAAACTTTGGAAGAAGATATAACAAAAAAAAGCATAAAACAGTACCTTCCGCCTCCAAGGTGAAACTGTGATTATAATTTACATGCGCCAGCAGATTGTCCTCGAGATCACTCTCTGCACTGTTGAAAAGGAGAAACGTAGTGATATTGTGAGCTGGGCCTCGTATATCGTACTGGTGAAAAAGGTCCAGTACTCAACTTAGCACTGCAGTAGTATGGTGACCAGAGCAGCGCGTGCCATAGAACGCCAGCAACTAAAGTACCTGTCAGTGTGCTCTGCGTCCACATTTTCTAGAGGGTCCTTGTAAAGTTCGTCTTCGTACAAGTGTCGCTCCAAGTCATGATAGTCGTAACCATCCATCATGGATCAAGCAAAACGAAATCAGCAGCCGAGCCAAGACGTAACACCAGCCCTCGCAACAGCTCTGCGCACAAGGAACACGGCTGCTATCAAGTAGAAGCGTCGCCGCCGGCTACAATTTGACATGGACTACATATACCAGAGCTTTTGGAGCGCAGCAATCGTGTTGACATGGCAACAAGCACGTTGTGGCTTAGGACGTTCCCAGATGGAAGTCAAAACGGTACTTTGCACAAGAATTAGGATCATTTCAACTAGTTATTTTGGCCATTACAGGAAAATGATCGGAAAGGTACCTCCCATTTTCGCCATGCTGCCTAATAATATCTGCATCCACCACTTTTAGCCTATTCTCTTGGGATCTCATCCAGATAAAATCTATCTTTGGTGGGATTGCAGAGCCCGTAAATCCGTGGAAAGTGGCCTTATCCTTTCCCCGGGTATTAGGATGTATCAATTCATATGTGTCCACAAAGCCTGCCTGGCGCATTTGCACCACTTCTTCAACGTCCTCACCAAAGTTGTTGAAATCACCCGTGACAAACACATCTGGAACACCAAAGCTCTTTACGCGGTCAAGGACAAGAGCAATGCCCTTGGCGCGAGCCTCGCGGCTTACATTGTCAAGATGGGTATTGAAAACAGATATCCGCTTCCCTGACATTTCCAAGTCAGCAAACGTGCAAATACGCTGACAGCTCGCCCCCCATCCTTTAGGGCCAGGATGATCAGGGGTTTCGCTCAGCCAAAAGGTACCGCTCCGAATAAGTTGAAACTTTGCACGATCGTATAAAATGCAGCTGAACTCGCCTGCCTCTCGACCATCCTCCCGCCCGACCCCTGCAGTGGATCACTATTAACCTTTCTGCGACGTCAATTCAGTCCAAGGATATCCAACGTACCAACTAACTCGTAGCTCTTTTTCGAAATGCCATCCAAGGTTTCACGAATTTGCCACAACTCGGCCTCCTGTAGACAGAGAATGTCTGGATGAAGCATATCGATCGTCTGCTATCCAGGTTAATACTAGGTCGGGCCACCCGAACCCCGTACTGACAAGGATACCTTGTACGCCAGGCTGCGGCGAAACTCCCAGCTATTCGGGCCATCGTTTGCAGACCCAAAGCGAACATTAAAGCTGACTATGGTGAAGTCCATGCTTCCAGTGATGTGTCGCCCAAATAAACGATGATGGGGGCAAATGACACAGGTGCGTCCCACGAGTGTACCATTGCATAAGGTCGGACTCACGCGTCAGGTTCACTGCGACCCTGCATCCTGATTTGTCAGCATTGACTATTCGGCGACTCAGACTGTTCGCGACATGAGTTGAACATCCCGCTAGACAGATCACCCTCTCTACCACGAATTCATTGCGGAACACCCTCGTAGAGAATGGAGATAGTCTACGTCTATCAGAAGAAGCGCAAGGACTTTGGTCGGCAGCCCACATTCGGGGATCGGACGGCTGTCCTTGGGCTGAACATACCATCCGATCCCACTTTGATGCGAAATTACGTGGAGCGAAATCCATGTCACGCAGAGGTTCAAAGTGTTCCAGAAAAGTCCGAGCATGAGGTTGGCTATTTTTTTAATGGACTGCAGCTTTCATTTACAAAACTGGTCGATCTAACCGTTGGCATTGCTCCGATTGGAAGGTTAACACCGAGAGTTTCGTGCTGTCCAACAGAGGAATTCTCCATACACAGGGTGGATGGCCGAAGGATGTTGACGCGACAGATGTGGAACACACAATTAGATACCGGAAAAAGGTTGAGAAGGATGATGAGTACATTCGGGCGGTACAAAGTATGGGAAATGTATGTGTTCCGTTGGAATATCGTCCGTCGTGCGGAGTTTTCCCCGATTGGAACAGAATCTCACTTACAACTGCTTAAAGTCTATGGAACATTGCATCAAACAAAACAACGCAATCGACATTTACGAAGAATATTTCGCAGACGGTCCCGACGCGATATCGGTTGAGACGCCATCTGCCAAATCCCTCAATGTCTACAGGTCAAAAAAATCCTGAAGCTTTTCTGTTGCAGCACAATATCTCACAAAAATTGATTCCTCAACAGAGACCCCAATCCACTGAAGCGGGCTGCGACGTACGTATCTTGGTACCCCGACGACGGCCACAAAATCGCTGTAGCGTACTCCATGCTCCAGTTTCAATCCATGCCGGCAAACATGTCCTACGATTCCTACATTTGGGATGTAGAGAACCCAAACACCCCCGATCAGACCCTCACGCCGCCATCACCTTTGGTGAGCATCAAGTACAATCCCAAGGACCCCCACGTGCTCGTCGGTGGATGCTACAATGGGCTTATATGTCAGTGCAGTCAATCATACCTGCCCGCATATGATATGCTAAAGTATTTGTTACGACATAGCGTACTGGGATACCAGGAAAGGTTCATTTCCAGTAGATACATCGGCGGTTGACAGAAGTCATCGGGATCCTGTATATAACTTGTCGTGGGTACAGTCGAAATCTGGTACGTTGACGGACGTTGAAGAAAAGCTAGCATCTAAAACATGTCGACTGACTGACTTCTGTGTTTGAATAAGGCTCCGAATTCTTTTCCGTGTCCTCCGACGGACAGGTGCTCTGGTGGGACATTAGGAAATTGGCGGAGCCGACAGAAAACCTCCTATTGGACCCGGAGAAGAACGGCCAGATTGTTGGAGGCACGGTCGTAGACTACGAAACAACCATGGTACGCATGTTGAATCTATACTAGGAGCGCAACCCACACAACCGTGCATTGAAAGAAACCTTGCCTTTGCAGCCAACAAAGTTTATGGTGGGCGGCGAGAATGGATCCGTTTTCATGTGCAACAAGAAAGCCAAAAACCCATCAGAGAAGATCACCCACATCTACCCCGGCCATCACGGACCCGTGTTAGCGTTACAGGTCAGTGCTGCAGTATCGTTGCCGTTACATCCAACGTACAAGCACTAAACTGTTACGAACCGTAGCGCAACCCCTTCTTCCTTAAAAATTTCCTAACGGTTGGAGATTGGAAAGCGCAGGTATGCCATTCATAATTATAAATCCCGACAGAATACCCGGGAATTCAAGATCCATACTTTTCGTAGATCTGGGCGGAAGATATACGATCTCCTATAATGTCTACTAGATACGCACCATCCTACCTTACAGATGCATGCTGGAGTCCGACACGTCCATCAGTTTTCTTCACGTCTAAACTGGACGGAACTGTTGATGTGTGGGATTACCTCTTTAAACAGAACGATCCGACATTGACCGTTCAGGTATAAACAATCGGGACTATCAATTGTCCATCAAACTAAACCGCTGATTTTGATATATTCTGCAAGGTCTGCAACTCCCCTATCCATTCAATCAAGATTCAAGAGCACGGCAGGCACATTGCCACCACAGCTCGGGACGGGTCGACGACCATTCTCGAGCTGTCAGATGGTCTAACGCGTCTCCAAAACAATGAAAAAGCAATCTTTTCTCAGGTACGGCTGTAGTCACCGTCTGTTCCAATTGAATGTTCACGCTAACGTTTTTAACACAGATGCTGGAGCGAGAAGCCAAAAGAGAGAAAACACTTGAAAGTTCCGCTAGAGAAAAGCGATTAAAGGCGGCACAAAAGCGGCCCAATTCTGCTGCTGTCAAATTGACTGGAGCAGCGTTAGATGATCTCATTAAGCAAGCCGAGGACGACTTCTTTTCGTTTATAGATGATGGGAGCGGAACAGCTAGAGAACAAGCCATGGCTCGAGCGCGAGACGAAGTAAAAGCGCAATGAAAGTAGGAGACTTGGGGGGAAGGGCTTACGTTTTCGTTGTATAATGTATTACATTTTACTTTTGTTCTACTGGAGCACGACAAAACTGTTTTCGTGACACATCATCACGGATATGCCATTGATAAACGCATGCTTGGGAGGTCACTTAATTGATCTTCCTCTTCCTCATCTCCAGTATCCTTTTCCATCCTTTGCATTATTGTAACCCGCTTTGCCATGCGCATGGCCTAGACAACAGGAAGGCATGAAGTATTAGTAACTCTTGCTGTCGCCCGGATCCGCAACTGCACACACTGACCTCCTCCTCTATGGCTTGCTCATCCAGCACGTCATTCTCTACATGTCCGTACAAAATGTCCTCAATCTCCTCTTGCATCCCTGCATTAGCCTCCGGTGAATCGCCCAGTGTCGAGGCTTCCCGCCCGCTCCGCGGTCCACCCATCTCGCCTGCAGTTCCAGGCGAGCTAAAATAGGCATCATTCATAAAATCTGTGGCGACAAGCGCTTGTGGAACCCAATGACTCAAGTAGGAGCAGTAGAGGGAAATATACGATCCAATAAGGGCCAGTCGCTCCAGGGGGACGGTATCTTTGCCTACGTCCAGCTCAGAGAGACGGTAGCGCATGCGTTTCATGCGGGTTGGAGCACCAGGGAGAATCTGCCCCAACGCTTCGTCAAAGTCATCATAGCTGAGGAAACCTTGTTCTTGGTAGTCGAAGCGTTTTAATGTGCGGAAGAACTATGGTAAAAGGCGCAGGCTTCAGCGGTGGACTGCAGACGTGACCCCCTTACTCATAGCCGTACTTACAAACTTTTGATTGGGTTCAATATTGGTTCGCAGCATGTGCATCAAGTGCTCTTCCACCATCTCTTTCGAGAATCGATTCTTGCTGAATGCGACAAACTCTAACTCCATTTGATCATATATCTCTTTCTAAGGAAATTTCATTGACGTCAGGCCAACGTTCTCTCAATCGGTATTGGTTTTGCATTGGACTATACCGTTCTACTCGGATAGATGATTTGGATGATTTTCCGGTACGCTGCAGCATCTAGCACTTCGTACGTGGCAAACAGTTTGCGTGCAAGTGTGATATATTTCCACATAGCATCTTCGTCTCCACTGAGATGACGAACAAAGATGGCAACAGCCTAGTGTATGTAAGTTATAAAAAGGGAAAGAATAAACCACAGCGCCCAAAATGAGGTGCATTGCTCACAGAAGAAGTCTCCTCGCTGTGCTGCAGAGCGGTGAATATGTCATGGATGGCTTTTCGCGCAATCTCCTTGATTTGGTATCGACTTTCCATCAGTTCATAGAAAAAGTCCTGTTGGAAATAAGTTAACATGCCTGTATCCACCACCGGTTATTAATATAGCACGACACTTTTCATACCACAAATTTGGTCAAAGCACGATCACGTTGCAAATCCTTTTCGATATCTTCCTCAAAAGCCCATCGGGTGTCATAAATCTCTTGGATAAGCCCAAGCAACTTGTTGAGGGGTACGGGGCGGCTGATGCGAGGTCTCGTTCCTTCTCGATTCTCGTAAAATCCTTGCCATATCTTTTTGAACGATTGGGATACCTTCGGAACAACCAAATCAGTTCGGATTTCGCTGGGCGATACAAATGATTTTGAGAGCGCACCTCCATGCTTTCGTCCTCTGTCACCCCAATTTCCTCTGATGGCTCTACCAGTCTGTTGGCGAGATTGGCTTCAAAAGTCAGACGGTTGAAGTTTGTCCGGAGGCGCAAGGAAGGGTGTGTGAATTTCAGATGAGTGATGCTTAACGGTATTCGAACGGTTTCGCTGTACAGAGTCCTGTGGGGACAAACAATTGTCTGGGAGGAGCAGATATACATTTTCAATGTCAATGATCATCTTGAGTGATGAAGCATTGGACGTACCCTGTCACCACATTTGTTACAATACTGCATCGTTTTGCAGGGATAGAACGTTTGTCCGTCATCTTCCGAGTAATGAAGTGCGAATGCGTATTTTCGCAACGCTTCATCAGCGGTTCTTTGCACGGCAGCCATTAATTTGTCTCCAGCATAATTGGCGAGCACAATCTTAAGTCCCTGGATGTGTTTCTTCAATAGTTGCTGCTCCTCCAATAAATCCGCGACACGTTTTTTAAACCCATTCACAATATCGTTAAGCTACCCAAGTAGAGATCAAGGCGTTAAATAACCACATTTCACTGGGGTAACCAAAGTAGCACGCATTACCTCAATCCTATAGGACTCCTCCCTCTCCTCCTCGTTCGTCGTAACACCTGCTAGAATTTCCCGCTTTTTTCGAAGCTGCGCCAGCGCAGACTCGTAGTCGTCCAACTGCCAGTTTAGAATATCAGCAAACTGCTCTTCCAGACGCTCCGCTTGGTAAATGTCGTATTCGACCATGCCCTGGTATGTCATTTAATCTCAGAGCTGAGCAAGATTTCGAGGTGGTGCAGTGCTTTCGAATTAACTTACCTGAGAATCAATCACTAATTGCTGCTTGCTTTTGTCTTTTTCTTCCTCGTATGTTCCCTCTATATGCATTAATTGTCAGCTTTTCTACGGGCGCGAACCACGTTAGCGCTACCCCTCACCTTCCGTAGGTTCATCATAAGCGGACTTGAAAACGGTCAATTTCTCGATAATATGATTTGACTGAGCAAGTGACGTCTACATCATGGGAACAAGGAGCCCGGCATATAAACAAACGCACGCAAATATTTCAATGCGAACCAAGCATCCAGCTAACCTGCAAATCCTCAATAACACGCTTCAGCCCTTCCTCAGCCTTGGAATGCACAGTCTTCAGACTCCCCTTATCACCCTCCTGCTTCCGAATAACTTCCTCCAATCCCGAGATCTCCTCTCTTAACTTTCGCTCGCTCGCTACACGATCGCTGATCTCTTGCCTACAAAAACAAGGCCACACAACAAAAACTGGTGTTGTAGATCGTCATCAATTTAACGGCATATGGGATGCACAGGAGCTGGGGTTGCTTACTTTAGAGCTAGATTCTTGCGTTGTAGGATTTGGAGGTCGTATTCGCGGAATTTGAGCTTTTGCTGGAGTTCCGTAAGGGTTTCAGTGGTTTTCACGCCTTCGGTTGTTCTTTATTTGTTTTATTTTTGAGGAGGGAATGGAGTTATAAGCATCGAGTTCTCACAGTGGACTTTACACGCCTCACCGACCTCGCCTCACAGATCCTATTCACAGCACTAAAATATGGTAATCTTTCCACAAATGGTTCCTCTGACGACGATGTGAGGTCCTCTGAGTACACTGAACTATACAGCTCATCCTTGATTAACTGGACAATGGGTCCCAGCGTGCCCAAGAAAGGAATAATCTCGCTGAGAATGGCAAAGCATCCAGAAGCCCGTTCTCGACTGGGTTTGGTGGGATGTTTTTCAAATAGCTCTTTGATTTGGACTTCGTATTGGAGGACTTTTTCAGATATGGTTAACATACGAGCTCAAAAAATGTACTTTTTGGGGGTAGTAGTGCTTGTACACGTACCATGAGATCGAGGTGATATTCGCACTCGTTCTGTGGATCGAAGGCTTGAATTGCTGTGGGAAATCATGTCTTTGCTCACCCTCGCCGAAACCATTTCGCAGTTTGCGTTGATCACACCTGGAAAAACATAAACCTAGCGAATGTCGATTAAAACTCCGATGTGATCACGTGGTTTCAAGGATTCTGGTTGTAAAAAACCAAAGATGCACACTCTTGAAGTGTATCCAGATCAACATTACAAAGAAAAACATGGCATGAAAATCTATATCCAATGAACTCCATATAATGTGTATTTGTGTGCACCGTTCATGAAACATAAAAAGTACCCCCCAGCTGCCAGATAATCCACCCAATGCAAAACATCCACACGTACGGCGTGCATCCTACGCCGACCCAATACGCCATGCCTAAAAAAACATTGGCATCAGAAGCCTAATGCCCCAACACGTACATCTTCTCACCGACACTGCGCAACACACAACGCCTCAATGGAATCCCCAAAGTACGACGGCTCCTCCTCGGAGATTGCTTTCCAAACCCTTTGGGCATGGGGTGAACCCATGACATGGAGACAGCTCCACGCTGGTGCTGTAAAGGCCTTGTCGCCATAGTCCGCATAGGGACGACCGTCAAGGTGATCTAGAACATCAATTTAGCAAAAAAGAGAATTGGAAAATAGGCAGGACACGTACACCCAGCGCGGATTTCCTCCTGTCGATCAAAAAATCGTGCCATGGCTTGCAACACAGGTACGACACGCTGGTCTCCCGTTTCCTTTAGATACACTGCCAGCCTCCACGGCGTCCGACACGCATTATAATGAAAATCTTTGTCATGTTTGCTTTCGAGGACTTGGGACTTGACAGGTATCCAGTGTCCATGGTCCATCGTGGCAAAATCGGGCAGGAGACCAGTAGGGTGCGCTGTATGGAGGTGTTGGATGATGGTGATGGTGTTGTCTAGGAGGCGTTGCCATCCACTTGCGCGTTCCGTGTCACGGCGGGCAAAGACAGCGACGGCGCTAAGGATGAAATCCGAGGTTCGAGTAATGTGCCAAAACTGGCTACATATCAGTACACATCCATCTTACCAAACACTCTAATCCAATATACCTTTTTGTCATCCTTTGTCACCCAATCCCCAAGCACAAAGCACCACAGCTCTGTATTGACCGTATGTTCCCAGATCGCCTTACAAAGGTCCACAGCCCTCCTCGCATAATCACTCGGAGCCGCTCGTCCACTAGCATCACCCATCATTGGCCACTTGTCCGCAGCGAGGAACAAGGCATGTGCAATATCAATATCACCATCGGTGGCGGAATTGCAGCCCCCGTCCGGAGTATTGACGAGACGCCCAGAGTGGTCCCGGATTTGTTGCCAGGACAAGAGACCATTGCGGTTTCGAAAGACGTCAAAGTACCGTACGAAACCTTTATGATGTGAGGCTCGGCCTCCTGGGATATAAACACGGTTCATTAAAACTTACCATCGAAATCCTGTTGGTTGTTGTTATACACCGACAACAACATTCCTTTTCAAAGGCGCATTCAATCTTTAATGTCATGCTTGTCCTGTATTACCTTACAACATACCATACCCATGTGCCTACAAGCCAACAAGCCTCCCATCAGTAGCAGTACGCCATGGTAGCAGCAAGGAACATACATACCTCTGAGCACGTAACTGCGTTCTTTGGATCAGCTTCCTGCTTCTGGTTATAGTCGACGTAAAATATGTTTCCCGCAGCACGTACGTATTGTGCCCTCCATCGTGCGTAAACGTCGGACATTATAGATGCTGAAATGCTATAATGTCATTGGCGTTGACGATGAGCCATTATGCGGGCCCCCACCCACAGGTGGCTTAGGCCGGCGATCATGGGTGGCTTATTGATTAGGTACATTGGGCAAAACTGTCAGAGCCAAACCATATACAAAGGATATTTGGGAAATTTCTCAAAACAAAAATACTCTCCTCCCTAAAGCAACCTCCCGAACCGGATCCACCTTTACTAAAAGTCCATCCACTTTGACTTGATATGTTTCGGGATCGACTTCAACCTTTGGACAAAGGTCATTCAATTTCATGTCCTTTTTGGTCACCTTCCGGCACCCTGTCACGGGCGTAGCGGTTTTCTTTAGTTTCAGCGACGCAACGCTGGAGACAGAGGCGGAAGAGATGAATGCGTGGGATGTGTAAGGGATGGAGGAAGGTGAGAAGCCAAACATGGGACGAGAGATGATGGGTTGAGGTGTCGGAATGCTAAACAAATGTCTAAGTGTGATGCCAGTTGAAACGAAAAAAAAAATAGAAAAGTAACATACGATGCATTTGCGTCCCCCATTTGTGCCCAGACAATTACGCCTCCTTTGATGATCCGTTCAGATTTGGTACCAAAGAATTCTGGCCGGTATTGGACCAGATCGGCTAGCTTGCCCACTTGAATAGATCCGACAATATGGGAGATACCGTGCGCCGTCGCTCTGTCAGATACGGAAACACCCTCAGTATATACACTCTCAAAGCGGCGAATAGCGTGTACTCACGGATTAATCGTATACTTTGCAACATATCTCCTCACTCTCCAATTGTCCGCTCCGCCTTCTCCTGCCAACACCCCTCTCACCCCTTTCATCTTATCCGCAGTTTGCCACGTCCGGGATACGACTTCGCCCACCCGTCCCATTGCCTGTGAATCAGACGAAATAATGGAAATGGCACCAATATCGTGTAAATAATCTTCAGCACCAATGGTTTCGCCTCGAATGCGGGATTCGGCAAATGCAATATCTTCTGGAATGTTTTTGGATAGGTGGTGGCAGACCTGAAAAGGCGTTAGCGGTGCTGGGCAGTTGCCAGAACGACTGGGCACTCACCATGAGCATGTCTAAATGTTCATCTAGTGTGTTGACGGTAAACGGCCTAGTGGGGTTGGTGGAAGAAGGGATGACGTTCGGTTCGCCGCATACGCGGATAATATCCGGTGCTACATTATGGGGTCAGCACCATTACAGATAGGGTCGCCACGACATGACTTACCATGTCCGCCGCCAGCCCCCTCACTATGATATGCATGAATCGTTCGGCCCTTGAAGGCTGCCAAGGAAGACTCGACAAACCCAGATTCGTTCAGCGTATCTGTATGAATCGTCGCCTGAACATCGTACCGTTCACAGACGTCCAGACAGTTATCAATCGCGGCGGGTGTAGTACCCCAGTCTTCATGCAACTTTAGCCCAACAGCCCCAGCAAGGATTTGTTCTTCAAGTCCAATCGGACTGGACGCGTTTCCCTTTCCCGTCAACCCAATATTAATAGGGAGGTCATCCGTTGCTTGAAGCATTATGCGAATGTGGTTGGTCCCGGACGTGCATGTCGTGGCATTTGTGCCGGTGTTGGGGCCCGTACCCCCACCAATGAGTGTGGTAATTCCACTTGCGAGAGCCTCCACACACAGTTGTGGACAAATAAAATGAATATGAGTGTCCACAGCTCCAGCTGTAAATATCGTTCCCTCCCCGGCCAACACCTCGGTTGTGACACCAACGATCATCCCCTCCGTCACCCCATTCATGACATCCGGGTTCCCAGCTTTACCAATACCAACAATCACGCCCTTTTTAATTCCAATATCAGCCTACACAAATGTACACATGAGAATCAAAGAGTTGTAAAGGTCCAGATAAACTATCACCGACCTTGTAAATCCCACTCCAATCCACAATCACGGCATTGGTGATGACAAGGTCCAATGCATCAGCATCACCCACACCATTCGCCTGTCCCATTCCCTCTCGAATGACTTTGCCACCCCCAAAGACACATTCATCTCCATATACAGTGAAATCCGACTCAATCTCAATCAAAAGGTCGGTATCTCCCAATCGAACGCGATCTCCTACAGTCGGACCGTATGCTTCGGCATAGCGGTGTCGGTCCATTGTGTATGGGGCTGGAACGGGGAGCACAGAGGCATTTGTAGGATCGTGCGCGAATCCTTTAGAGATGAGATTGGCGAGAATCGAGGGGATACGGGACACGTCGACAGGACCGGTTGCAAGAGCGTTTCCGCCGGATATGATCATTTTCCCGGCAAGATCAGTGAGCGAGACGATTTTGCTTTCACCTGGTCTGCATTAGATAGCTGTTTTTTGACGTATGTCAAACTATATTGGTCCTACCAGGCTCAAACCTCACAGCCGTTCCAGCAGGAATATCAAGCCGCTTCCCATACGCCAATTCCCGATCGAATCTCAATTTCGGATTCACTTCGATAAAATGGTAATGCGATCCAACCTACACCTCATCCATTCAGGTTCTCGTCTACACACCAGGCGACAATAAAGGATAATACCTGAACCGGTCGATCTCCATCATTCGTCACCTTGATCCCATACCGATTCCTCCCCTCATTCAAAACAATTTTACCGGGCTTGACCACAATGGCACCTACAAATACAACATTCATCATCACCACCATATCGCGTATCTTTATACAGGATTTTCTTACCAGGCTCATATCGCATCCCATCATCCCCTTCCTTTCTCTTTAAACCCCGCGTCTCAAAAACACTCAACTCTGGAACAGGCAGAAAACTCCCATAGAGCGCAACAGCCAAGTCCCCGTCTTCGCTCGCAATGGGATTATGCACCGTAACCAATTTTGTACCATCTGGAAACGTTCCTTCCACTTGAACCTCGTGTAGCATGCTTTCAACCCCCGGGAGAACTTGTCGCGTACCGAGCATGCGACGGCCTAGGGCCATGAGTTCTGAGACGGTATGAGTGCCATCCCGAATGTATTCGAGGATTTGAGAGGCAATTAGCGCGATTGCTTCGGGATGGTTGAGACGGAGACCTCGTGCGAGACGCTTTTGGGCGAGGAAGCCGGCTTGGTGGAGGGCGAGTTTGTCGACTTCGCGGGGAAGGAGGCGCATGGTGTGGTCTCACTCGTTATGGGAGGAAATGGGCGCTGGGTGCAGCTGTTGATCTTTGGGATGAGAAGAGTCATCAGTGCTGTGCCACAATCGCGATAGTCAACCTCGACGATAACGGCCAGCAATTTTCGTTTTTTCGCACCAACGGCTGGAATCCTTGCCATTAATCAACTTACTGGACGACGAATGTGCGCAAGAATAAGAGAATGGAATATCAATATGTTGAAGGATAGATAACAAAGGAAAACGATATTGAGCGCAAATGCAGGAGCGTAAACATGCGTGGGGCATAAGTCCATCAGGTCGAGTTTATCGACAAACGACAGAATGCAGAATCAAATCTCATTGGTAGCTATTTGAAACTTTCAAAGCAACATTTGCTACTGGCAATAACAAGAAAAACTCAAGCAACAAACAAAATATAGATTTCTCAAGGGATATACTCATAAAACACTACAAGCGACAAAACAAGAAAAGACAGAACGCACAAACCTAAAACATGAAAAGCGGCACGATGAGTACTTCATCAAATACACCATAACATGCATGCTCAGACCAAAACATGTCGACAGAATATATTCCGACATATGCTTGTCTCGTTGTTTTGTTGATATCATCATCGCATACGCAATGACACGAGTTACCCACCTGATACATTCAATCATACAGGTGGCAAGTTGTGCCGTGCAAAAGCCTATAGCGCAAACGAAGTTAGCGGCAGGTCATGTCAACCACGGCAACACGAGCGCATCTTGCAGATGATCAGTTTAGGCATGAATGTATTATAAAAGATGTGTCAACATCGAATAACTCGAATCTGACTCGTCATCGGTATCCTCATCTCATTTTTTTTCCTATTCTAATTATGCCACAACCGATACTCACCACAACGCTTTCCCGACATGCATCGGCGATCAGTGCAAAAAACCAGTTCTGCGTCGCGTGAGCAATGGACGGATGCGACACTCGTTACAGCATCTTGGCCCGGCTTATCACCGACAGAATCTAAGCAAAGAAAGATACTTGAGTATGTGCAAGCGACAACACATGAATTCAAGCAACCCCAAGCAAAAACCATCAGCAATGCACTAATCAACACAGAGTTTCAGTGCCCAGTGCTTTTTTGCGACCGCAAGAGAATGTCTGTTCCGCGACGCCATCCTCTGATTCTGAGTCCCAACTTTTATGTCTCACCAATGCTTACCTTGCACCAATCGCCGTAATGTCCGGGCAATTATACCAAAAACCGATCACCTACCTAAACGAAAAAACCATCAGATCACGTTTCCCAGACCATCGTCACAACACAATTGGCTCAGTATCATCCTTTTTCTCAACAGATATGATTCAGCCGGTAATTCCAGCGTAGTTGTTGTTGTGCCAGGATAACTCATCTTTGCCAATCATGCGACATTCGCAACCACTACATACCATTCACTTGATCATCATCGACAACAGCAATACACTAAACGCAAGCACAATCAGCACCGGAAAGATCAACAATCGACAAACGGAGGAGGCCACACACAAGTTCAGAGACGCAAGTATCGTCACCATTGTTCTGAGACTCTAGTTTGAAATGATTTTGTCATGGGTCATCATGACTGTGTGCAGCCCCCTTTGCGACTGAGGTAAAACCAACCTGTTTGCCAATGAGCCAGAGCTTGGATGAGAAGGAAGCCAATGAAGGATGAAAAGACGATGGGAATGACACGGAGAGGTGGAGAGGAACGGACGCTTTTATAGGACAATAAAAATCAAAAGAAATGCTACCTCGCAGTTGATTGGCTGCTGCGCCGCGCGTGGACCTCAGCGGTTATCACGGGGAGCGAGATTTGAGCTGGCCTGCAGCTCTCTGCAAAGCTCGCAACACCCATCGACGATATAAGATGGCAACTACAGGAAACTCGGTGATACACTCAACTTGCCAGTGGATTTAACAAATTCTGGTCCTCTAGTCGCGGGACAAGCGCAACAGGCGTCACACGCAGACAACAGCAATAGTGCGCTAGTACAGAACCATATATAAAAAGGACTGGTCAAAACTTCTCACATTTGTAGAGTTCATGACTTCTCCATGAAGCCGACATTTGAAATTTTACCATCGGAAAACTATCGAGATGATGGTAACATCAAACCTCCAAGCAGGAATGTAGAATTTTGAACAGTAGCTTTTGCGGGTTGCTATATAGTTCTCCCGTGTGGAGGTGACCTGAGGAGCAACCAAGACCATGTAACCAAACATAGGGTATAAAAGTGGAGGGTAGCGTGAATAGTAGGTACAGTTAGATATTATGGTGGATAGGGTTCGCTTTCTGGTTGGATCAGTCAAAGAATTCACAAGTCTTCAATGGACGAGGAGATCCATATTTGGCCTTAGATGAGATGTACAGGACCTCCAATTCTACAAATTGTATATCAAATGTTTATTCTCTGATGTTGGTTGAATTGATCGGATGAATCTAGGTGTGGGCTGACAAGAAGCTAAACTTATCTGTCTATGATAGTGACATATGTCGTCTTCATAAACAAAAGACAAAAGCCATACATGCAGCGATATGCCACCTCTACAACCAATAAAAATGCATAAAAGATGCAGAACAAATGCAATATTTAAAAATTCATAAAACAGGTAAGAAAAAAAATATTCAAAACCACAGAAAACGATTGCAACAATCACGCAACCTTGACACCCCTCTGAACACCCAATTTATGTCCCCGGCCCTTATCAACAGCCCGCAACTTTTCGCTAACACGAACCAAAAGCAGTCGAACAATATCCGCATGTCGTTTGCGTGATGATTTGAGTTCGACAACAGGTTTTTTGGCTTGTTGTTCTTTTTGGATCGTTTCTGTGATGGAGAGGTTGCGAAATTGGCGCAAGAGTACGTCGGCCTCCTCGGTTTTTTCTGCTCTCTCTGATCGTGTCGGGCGGAGACGTTGCGGACGGGGCTTGACGATCGTTTCTGGACTGATCTTGACTTTGATGCATACGTCGTCAGGTCGCGGTTCCTTTGCTGCTTGTTGGAGTGGAAGTGTGTAGAGGACGGGCATGGTGGGCATGGCGGTGATTTGACGCTCAACAAAACGGTATGGATCTGTTGTAGGAGCGGGAGAATCTGCGAGGATGGATTCGAGGTCCTGGGGTGTGGTGGTCGGGTCGAACGTCGAGGGGTCGAATGTTGGTATGGAGGGAAGGTTTTGGTAGGTGTACAGATCTGAGCTAGGTAGTGTGGAGTGGGACGGAACAACGGGAGGTGTTATGATGGAATCTGTAATGACAGAATTATTAATGACAGAGTTGTTATAGACTGGACGGTGGGTGGGGATGATGGGTGGGTTGATGAGGGTTTGCGGGTTGGGGGGTACGATAAAGGCCGAGTCTTTAACATCATTATAGGTATCAAAAGACGAATTGAAGCCGCTCATCGTGTCGTCGGTAGAGAGACTGCTATCCATATAACAGGTGCTATCTCCAATTTCGTTCGACAGTTGCAAAAGAAAGGTGTTGAGGTCGTTCAGGTGTTCAACGGGTTGGGTGTCGAGGGGGGGTAAGGAACCGGTGGTATCATCAAAAAGAAATGTGGCCATTTCATCGAGACGTTGCGCCATGTCGGCGTCGTAAGTGGTGGAAAGGCGCTTCTTTTTAAAATCGCTCATGAATTCATCGACAATGTCATATCCGCGTTTTCCATTTAGGGGCATGGGCGTCACGCCGTTCATCCCGCCTGGAATCCCACTGTTTAGGTCCCCATGCAGGTCTCCATTGAAATTCCCGTCGTAATGGAACTCGGGGTGATCAAACAAGAGATTTTGATCCGAGGGTAGGCTACCAAAGATGACATCTTCTGCAGGGGAGAGCGCCGACTGGGGCGAGAACTCTCCTGTAGTTCCTGAATGCGGGGAACAGCCTTGCATATCGGACCAGTTTGTTTCCGAGTATGGGGAAAAGGGCGAGTGTTTGGGAGTGGTGTCCATGGCCGGGTGACGTGGAGAGCCGTCTAATGAACCAGCCGGTGAAAACGAGGGAGAGCGCTCTGATTTGACAATGGAGCGGCCACTGCTTCTTCTGCGCATGGAAGCCATCGGACGTGGCACGCGCAGTTGTGAGTCGAGGAATGCATGGTCTTGGCCCATAAGAGCAGCGTCCTCGTGAAGTTTGTCGTGTTTCTTCTTGTCCTGCGGGCGCTTGAAAGCCCTTCCACAAATCTACTAAATTATCAGCACACCGACCGCACACTCGCACACTGATAGAGTAGCATCTTACCTCGCAGACGTGTGGCTTGAGTGGAACATGAACT
This sequence comes from Spizellomyces sp. 'palustris', assembly GCA_006535965.1. Lineage (NCBI taxonomy): Eukaryota > Fungi > Chytridiomycota > Chytridiomycetes > Spizellomycetales > Spizellomycetaceae > Spizellomyces > Spizellomyces sp. 'palustris'. The sequence continues at coordinate 254,411 of QEAR01000021.1, read as the reverse complement.
CGTAGATGACTTGTAATGTGGTCCCTCTTTGCGGTTTGAACGTTGCAGTCCTCCCAGTGACAGTCGAGACAGAGGTTGTTTGTTGCTTTTCTGCCAATGTGCTCGTTCGTGAGGTGTGTATAGAGGGCTTCAGCGTCACTAAATGTCTGCGAGCATGGAGGGAGCGACCAGCGACACTGGTGCTGTTGGAACGTTGCTGAAGGCGGTGGGGATGGCAGTTGGGGCATGACGGTGTACAATGTCGTGGGCAGTAAGAGTTTAGTTGAAAATAAAAGCTTCAGCTAGTGCCAAGGTGTGTTTTTGCCCTCTTCAAATGCCTTCGTTTGTTGCTGCAGATTTGTTTTTCGAGTGTGTAGGTGTGCCAAAGCGTTGAAATGTGTGGCGGCTGTGATGCCAAGAAATTAGAAAGTCTATTAATAGGAAAACGCGATTTGGGGGCCGATTTTGGGCGATTTTCTAAAGTGCTTTTAGGGCCATCAGAGTCATTATGGAAAGGAGCTTTAGATAAATGGACGAAAGGATTGGGAAAAGCAATGCAAGATATCTTTAGAGTGTTGGTGCAGTGTTTGTTGTTGGAAATTCAGCAACTCTACAGGAGATGGAGGCGCGCCAAAAGCACAATATACTGCCTTCGATGAGGAGCAAGTGCGAGGAAAGCAAAGAAAATGCGTATCTCAAAATCTACCGTAAAAATAAATGATTTTGAAAAACAAAGGGAGAGAAGCGTATCCTAAACACTGGCAATGCATTTTCCTCTCCATAATGAGTGACGCTCGAGACGCTCATGCTCAAGTTTAAGTTGGAGATGCTTGGTTTCTTCTCGTATTTGCACCTGCTTGGTTTCCTCTCTTTTGATTCCAACTGCTGCCTGAAGTTCAGCGAGTCGGACAGGGCTAGGTTCAAGCGGTATGAGCCGCCAAGCATTGCCTGCTGCGTCTTTATCAACGGCTGGATATTTCAAGTTTAATTGTCATGGTAACAGTGATTCACATAAATCAACATGTTGTCCTTACCTGGATTTTTGGCTTTTTTTGAAATAAATCTCTCCAAAAACTGAGAGCCAGCAGCACCACCCGCAGATGTTACCGACGAGACTCCAACTGCTGAACGGATGGCGGTGGTGGCCAGTGCGAAGCTGCTGGCCATTGGCACACTATCCGCTGTGTGCGCTGCCGCGTTCATCGCCGTGCTCTCCAAGGACGATTCCTGGTACGAGGGGGCCAGCTCTATTGGAAATGCGTAGTCCAAGTCTCCTAAACAACGAGTCAACGCAATGCAAGAGGGTACCTAGTAATACACCCTCACATACCACTGGACGCTTTTTTGAAAATTCCACCATGACTGACAGTCGCACGGATGATCACGCCGTTAAACATGGGGCCCCCTTCAACGTGTTTGACAGTAAGCTGCTGGCTATTGTGGCGAGTTCAGTACATGCAAGTGTCAGACTCGCAAAGATTAAGTGTATTACCGCAGCGCCTCAACTACCCTCATAACATCTGCATAGTTGCCTTGCATGGTGACCGTGGTATCTGGTCCAATACATTGCGCCTGCATCTGTACTCCTTTTTGAGAACAGATTGTTGCTGCCATTTCTCTAAATGGCACATCATTGGCTTTGGCCTCAACTATGGTTAAAAGTCCTATCAACAAGAGAGGAAGGTAATGCTGCCCTTTTATGTGCGAACCCCAAAAGTGCAAAACACGACGACTGCCAAGTCCAGGCGGCACAGTCACCCGGTATGAGGGGTGAGTCATGCACTGTGCAGAGTGATGCCTCTGATTTAGACTATCCAGATAAACATTTGTGAGACGCGGAAAGGTGTGTCGGCCATCTATTCTTAGTTATCAATCGATTGCTGAAATGCCCGAGAATTCCCGTATCCCAGTCCCATCCGCTCCAGGCCAGAACACTCGGCGTTTCCAGAAAAAAAGCAGGCGTTGTTATTTTGGAAACGAATTCCACTCATTTTGTTTTTGTGGATGTGCTAGTGGACAAGTGTCCTTCATTCCCATGGGAAACACCATCGAGGGAGGAGGATCCCATCTCTTTTTTGGCGTATTGGCATCTCTGACGTTGTCGTCGGAGTGCTTACCTGATAGCTTACGAGTGATCGACAGTCATGTGACGGTAGTGGCTGTGCACTCCATTCCATGAAAGGCTCAGCATTTTGAAGGAGGCAGTGCTGACCTTTCTGATTCTGGGGCTTTGAGATTGGCGAAAACGGAGGGCATTTTGTTCCAAGACGGAGGGCAGCAGGGTTTCTGCTGTGCAAGCCATTTCCATTGCGTGTATATAGTGGATCGTTTTGTTCATTTGCAGATTTGATTCACGCACACAGGCACCATGACGCTCCTTTCACGGTCATGGGTGGGGGCCACTGTCGCGCTATACGTTGCTCTTTTTTCTGTTACCACATTCTGTCAACCGCTCGCCCTATTACCTCTGCGTCCAGTAATGCAGCCGGTCGCATTTGCGCCTCACGGCATGGAAATTGCTGAACAACCCGCACAGCGTGGTGAGTGCATTTATTCCTTCGGCGGGGCTGCCCTAGGGTTCACGCTAACCGCTTGGTTTTTGCGTAGTTCAAGCAGCTGTAAACCTCCCAGATCTCTCCAAAATCAAAATTCCAGACAATTTCAACTTATCCCAAGCTGTCAAGGACATTTTGGATAAGCTGCCCCCCGACCTGCGCGCTCCAGGCTCTGTATCAAGAGATCGCTACATTGTTGCCTTGCATCCAAATGCAACGTCCGACGACCTTAACAACCATCTTCAATGGATTATCAACATGCTCAGTGACACGCAGCTTTTCGACAAGGACACCATCAGCAAATTTGCTGGCATACTGCAAAAGTTTGATTCAGAGTTCCTGAGAGGTTATCAGGGCCATTTCCCAGACTGGCTTGTGGCCCTCATTCAGAGGAGTTCCCTGGTGAGACTGGTCGAAAGAGATCAGTATGTCGGCGGGACACAGCCGCCTGTATCCAACAACCCAAACGTGACGATGTCGGGATTCTTGGCTGCTGCCAATGATAGTCAAACGGTTTTCCAGCGAGATCCACCATGGGGACTCGATCGCATCTCTCATCGAGAGCCCGGTTTCCAGGGTCTCTATGTGTATCCACCTAATGGAGGGTGTGTAATGACTGGACGGTGTTTTGCGGCGCTCGCAGGGCTCTAACGATTCACCGCTTTTCAGGACGGGTGTGGACATTTACATTGTGGACACGGGATGCAACGTTGCCCACGACGATTTCGGTGGACGTGCTCGCAATGGCGCCTCCTTTTCAGCGGACGGCGACATTGACGGCAACGGACACGGCACACACGTTTCAGGGACTGCAGCTGGAGCAACCTATGGCGTCGCAAAGGCTGCCAACATTGTCGCCGTCAAAGTGTTGGACAATGACGGGAACGGGCTTGTTAGCACGGTCATCAAAGGATTGGAATGGGTGTTGGGTCAAGTCCGCCAAAATACGACGCGAAGAGCCGTGATTAATATGAGTTTGGGGGGAGGTGGCACATCTGAATTGATGAATGAGGTGATTGGACGGGCGGTTGGGTTGGGTGTGCCTGTTGCCGTCGCAGCTGGTAACAATAATACAAATGCTTGCGATTCATCTCCAGCCGATTCTGGCGTGGTCATGACGGTTGGAGCCTCCACCGAAACCGATCGACGAGCCTCGTTTTCAAATTTTGGTTCTTGCGTCAGTAAGTACCCTTTCTTTTTTTTCAAGCCTTTTACTGTTGCACATGAACTCATAATTTCATGACTACAGACATTTTCGCACCAGGGACCAACATTACATCTGCTTGGTACACCTCAAACACAGCGACTCGGGTTTCCTCTGGCACCTCCATGGCCTCTCCCCATGTTGCCGGGATGATGGCTGTCGTCTTGTCCCTGTATCCCTCTGCGTCAGCTCGGGATGTGTATACCATCATACAAGACATTAGCACCAAAGGCGCCATCAACAATGCGACATTAAATGCGAGTATCAATCAGCTGTTGTATAATGGGATAAATGGGACGAGGTTTGAGGGCCTAGGAAGCTCGTTTGGGCTGACGGGCCAATGGAAGTTGGTTTGGGAGACTGTACAATCGGTTTGGATGTAGTATAGATAGTTGGGGGTTACGTTTTTTTATTTTGCAGGATTCTTTGTAGATGGATACCTTTGACAATTTTGTAAAACATGTATTATCGCAAAAGCCCTGTTTTAAGAATGCCCCCAGTCGGTTGGTCGTAGTCATCCGCCATAGTCCGGAAGTCCGGAAATGCTGCTGACTCACAAACATCGCTCGTATTTCACTATGGTAACCGTGCTCAAGTTCGTCAGAAGTCTTTGGAAAGGGTGCCGCCAGCCTCAGATCGGGTTGTGAAAACTGCGGAAAAAAGATCAGATATCTGGCAGTAGATTGTAGGACCTCGGTACTATAGAGGTTTTTTGGGTCCATGTAAGTTTTCTGGTTCCTTTGCTTGCTTTCGTTAATGTCGATTTGTGAATTGTTTCGCTCTGTAAACCAACAGCATAAGAAACATTATGGCCTCCCTACTACAAAATGGGAGAGCCCTTTGGCGAAACGCACGTCAGTTGTCCGCAGCTCCTACCCGGCATTCATTCACACGCAAATCCTTTCACTGTCTCACACATACGCGACGACCGTTGGCCCGCAGTCGTCTATTATCATCGCTAGAGATGCAGAGTTGGACGTCGATACGGTGCATGGCGTCCGAAAGTGACCCGAAAAAGAATGACGAGGAGCGGAAATTGCCAAAGGGGTTTGAGCATTTTGCCAAGCCGCCCAAGAGAGAGCCAAAGGAGAAGGAACGTGAAAATGAGGAAGAGGAGAGTTCGAGGGAGGAGACGGGACGGCGACAAAAGAAGAGGGATAGTGAGGGTGCAGAAGACAAGGGGAAAAGCGGTAAGGATGGTGCGTTTGCAAAGACAATGGTGTGATGGTACTCATCTTTTACTGCAGGCAAGATTCCAAAACCTCCGCCACCAATAGAGATCTTTACTATCAAGATCAACCCCAACATGGTCCTCCTCTACGGTCTACCCGCCGCATTTTTGCTATACAACTTTTGGTCCAACTACTCCTCCGAACAGCAAATAACGTGGCAAGATTTCCGTGCCAATATGCTCGACAAGGGCTATGTTGATCATCTGGAAGTCGTCAACAAAAGCATTGTACGCGTGTACCTCCGTCCTGATGCTCCTCAACTTCGTTCGTCATCTCACGGTGCTTTGCCCGCCAACCAACCCCACTACTACTTTACGATTGGGAGCGTAGAGTCGTTTGAGAGAAACTTGGAGTTGGCCCAACGGGAGCTTGGGATCCCTGCACGGGAACGTATACCAGTGACCTATATTAATGAGCTCAGCACCATGTCCATTTTGCTGAACTTGGCGCCAACATTTTTGATGGTGGGTGTCTTGTTCTGGTTATCGCGGCGGGCGGCTGGTGGTGCGAGTGGTGGACAAGGCATCTTTGGAATCGGCAAGTCGAGGGCAAAGCTATACAACCATGAAACGGAGGTTAAGGTCAAGTTCAAGGATGTGGCAGGAATGGATGAAGCCAAGGAGGAAATTATGGAGTTTGTAAAGTTTTTAAAGGACCCTGCGCGATATGAGCGGTTGGGCGCAAAGATTCCCAAGGGTGCAATTTTGTCTGGACCTCCTGGGACGGGTAAAACGCTCTTGGCCAAAGCCACGGCAGGAGAGGCGGGTACCCCCTTTTTAAGCGTATCTGGATCCGAATTTGTGGAGATGTTTGTGGGAGTCGGGTCGTCTCGCGTTCGAGACCTCTTTGCCAACGCCAAAAAACATGCCCCGTGCATTATTTTCATTGACGAAATTGATGCGATTGGAAAGGCGCGTGGAAGGGGTGGATACGCCGGTGGAAATGATGAACGTGAGAGCACACTCAACCAACTTTTGGTTGAGATGGATGGATTTGGATCGAGCGAGCATGTTGTTGTGCTGGCGGGTACTAACCGGCCTGATGTTCTCGACCCGGCCTTGCTCCGACCTGGCCGATTCGATCGACACATTGCCATCGACCGGCCTGACATTAAGGGCCGAGTGGACATTTTCAAAGTACATCTCAAACCTATCAAAACGACCGAGGACATTGAAAGGCTTGCTCGGAAATTAGCAGCATTAACTCCAGGCTTCTCTGGAGCGGACGTTCACAACGTCTGTAACGAAGCCGCCCTCATTGCTGCCCGACAGCTTTCCGATTCCGTCACGGAGAAGCATTTTGAGGCTGCCATTGAACGTGTTATTGCTGGTCTCGAAAAGAAATCCCGCGTCCTCTCTCCTGAAGAAAAAAAGATTGTTGCTCATCACGAAGCCGGACACGCTGTTGCTGGATGGTTCCTCCAACACGCCCACCCCCTCCTCAAAGTCTCCATCATCCCCCGTGGAGTCGGCGCACTCGGGTACGCACAGTACCTTCCAAAAGAAGAATACCTGCATTCCACCTCCCAAATGCTCGACATGATGTGCATGACCCTAGGCGGCCGTGCATCCGAGCAAATCTTTTTCAAGTCGATCACAACGGGTGCACAAGATGACCTCCAAAAAGTGACGAAAATGGCGTACGCCCAAGTCATGACGTACGGCATGACGAAGCTCGGTCACATCTCATACGGCAACCCGAACGGCGAACAGCAGTTCCAAAAACCTTATTCTGAAGAAACTGCTAAACTCATTGACCAAGAAGTTCGGGGCATTATTGCATCTGCTTACGAGCGTACCGTCCAGCTTCTCACGGACAGAAGTGCTGAAGTCAAAAAAGTCGCAGACTTGTTGTTGGAAAAGGAAGTTATTGGTCGGGAAGATATGATTAAACTTTTGGGACCTAGGTAAGTCATCTTCGTCTCTCCTCTTTCTTTTTGCCCACGTTGACTTTGTTGGATTGCTAGACAATGGCCGGATACTGGCAACTATGTGGAGTTTCTCGGCACGCCAGAAGGGCACGATGCACACGAGTTGGTGGAAAAGTTGAAACAAGAAGAACAGAAAAAGAAAAAGGATGCAGAGAGTGATGCATAGAATTTCGATATCATTAATTTTGGTGTTTGATGTGATGATTTTTTACAAGAAACATCTGGTTTGAACAACGTCTGTGTGTGTGTTTGGAGATGACCTCTTAAAGATACCTCATTCTTTTTACTATTGGTTTTGGTTTATGTGTGGGGATTTGGGCTTTGATGTCTGTGAATCGTAGAGACTTTGTTGGTCTTCACCCTAATCGGCTTACATAAACCAGCATCCGCTACCAGGAGGCCACTACAGATACCCTCAATTACCTAGCCTCCATCTATCGATCCTTCTATATTTATCACAAGGTTTACTTACTATTGGGAGACGCAGCGACGCACTTTAAGGTTGACATTGTTTAGTTATCGGAATTGTGGCAATCTCATCGGTGTAAATTTCTTGCGTTATTTCAGGGTTGGTGTTTAAAACTTTGTAGGTTGGGTATTTCCTCCTTACTGGAATACATTCACTCATATCCTTTTTGTTTTGCAAGCATTCGGTGCCGGCACCATTTGGGCGTCGCGAAGATGCCATACACCGCCGACCACCTCGCCTCCAATTACGCCTGGGGTGCCCTCATACTCTCCACAATAACCCTCCTCACTTGTCTTAAAACCTGGCTAACACACTACACATCCTTCCATCTCCACCTCGGCCTCATATCCAGTGGTGTATCCTTGTTTCTGATTTTGTTTGCAATCAAGACGGGGTATTTCGTTCAAGGTGCGAACCTTAGACCCAGTTTTGCGGTCTTGTATTTGAGTGTGGATTGGGTCTTGTATTTTACGATGATGGGGTATATTTGGTTCGTTAGCGAGCGGGTCAAGAGATTTGAAATAGTAAATGTCCATCATGTGTTTTTTTCTTTTTTGCTCGAGATTTTGTGTGGTGCAAGGGTTAACCAACTGTTTTGTTTTGATACAGGTCCTTAAGATTCCTCGAAAAGTCGTTCCCCTCCTCCAAATCATTGGTTGCATCCTCCTTCTTCTCCTCCTTCTCGCCGAACTCATATGGATGATCAAAGGCATGAACTCGGGTTTGCTCTTTGAGTTTTACAACACAACCGAGACGCTCCTCTTTGGATATGCCGCTATAGTCGAATGGGGATGCGGGATTGCCATCATTGTCGCGGCATATAAAATCCGGAACGCTTTAGGAGTCATCTTTCGCCGTCTCTTTATCTCCCTCCTCGTTGCATTCCTGTTCCAATTTATCTTGTCGATTGGGTCGACGGGTTTGAAATCTTTATGTTGGACCCTCTGTGGACCTGATCCATCCTGCGATGCTACAGATCCCGATACGCTCTGTGGGCCTATTGAATCGCAGTGCCCGTACGGCCTCATGGTTGCGACGTGTGGTGTCCCGCTCGTAGTGCTCAGTCTCCACTACGCTATGTTGATCACATTCCAATACATTATGACCACCATGTTGAGAATGTGGCCTGTTGAGGGGATTGAGCTGGAGCCGTCTGCAATGTATAGTAAAGATAAGGAAAGGACGGTAGTTGTGCGGGCTGTGGGGGAAGATGCGGGGGATTGGAGGAGGATGGGGATGGGCGGGAGGGCGGGTGGCATCCCGGGAGGGGCGAGGGAGGGGACTGCACAGAGATAGAGCAGAGCGACTCCAGGGGCAAGAGGGACGAGAGAGGGCATTTAGGAGAGTGTGCCAGTAAGAGGGGGATAGAGGTATTGAATATGTACAAAGGATGAACAGGTTTTTTGAATATTGAACGAGTCCGCTAATGACGTGAAATGTAACAGGACAGGTGTTCAGTCAACGAGACCAAAAGGTGGGCTCTAACCACATGTACAGAACATTTTGACTTCCAACTCCACCCCGGCTAAAGTGCAACCATAACATACATTCACCATCTACACTACTCTGCTGCAAGCGCAACACCCCCAACCCCACGTTCAGCAGCCTTCTCCCCCTCCCTACCAAAAACCTCCTCCCAATTCCGCACAAGCACTTCTATCAACGCTTCTACACCGGGAAACATGACTATAGCGAGATTCTCCGGAGTCATCTTGTTAGTGTTCGAGTGGGCCGTAATGCGGGAGAGATGACGGGTTAAGTAACGAACAAGATTAAAGTGTGATGGGGATATTAGTGTTTTCCGGAGGAGAGGATTGAGGAATGCGGGTGGGGTTGCTGCCATGCAAATCACTTAATATAATCATTATGTAGGTACTTGTGAAATGACGATAACGTACATATTATGGCATTCCGAAGATGGATCTTGACGTCATCTCCGCCCCAGATTCCGCCGGGTATAGACGCCAGATACTTTTTCAGCAATGACGCCACGGTATGCGGGGATTCGTGGACAGGGAACACATAGTCGAATGCGCCCGTATCAATGGAAAGTTGGTAGGTTTGGACTTTCCGATGTGATCCCGGGACGCGATACAGCCCCTCCTTGTCAATCGCTAAAAACATGTCAAACATCCATAAACTGAACACACCTACGGAAACACACTACAAACCATTTGCTTCAATCCACTCTACACACACTCTCACCAGCCGCGGGACACCCTCTGCAACATGATCCCGCTTGTCAACTGGGTCGGGCTCTGAATCCCGTTCTCGGTCTGTTATCACTTCCAGAGGGATGCCAAAAGTGCGTACGAGTTCTAGCGATATCGTTCGGGGAGGAAGGGACATGGGCGTACCGGCTCGTGGTGGTGGTGGTGAAGGAGTGGATTGGTGTATCCTGCCATCATCACAATTAAAATATAAATAAAATTATACAATCATTCAAACACCCATATTGCCAAGCCAAAAGAGGGCATACCTATTTGAACCTTCCCACCCATCCCTCCTCTCCTCCTTTGGTCGTCTCAACCGGCCCGCCCATTTTGCAATCCCCGCCCACCAAACCCCCTGATCCTGCTCCTCCTTTTGTCGTTCTTCTCTCAAACTTGCTGCCCGACTTGGCACACGTAAATGCGTTTCATCGCTCTTGCGCATGGCTCGTCGACGCGGGAGGGGCGGTGGGGAGGTTGATGTTGGCGGCACTGGTGAGAAGGGTGGGTCCGAGGGATATGATGGTCCTGGGGAGAAGGGCGGGTCTGGGGAGACGGCTATCATTGGTGTGGAAGGTATACGTGGTAGGGACAGAAACGGACGAAGATCGCTTGAAGACATTTTTGTGTAATTGTGTTGGGGTGAGTTGGGTGTGTGTGCGCTCCTATTTGTAGTTCTTTGAATTCGTCTTGACGATGCTTTGCATATTCCAGACACGATCTTGGCAAAATGTTTCCTTAACCTGATGGGCGCTTTTTGTCTTTTTGCTTGGCCCTTTTGAACTTCAGTGCACAGCCGCGGGGTAGTCAGCTGGCGGCAATTACATCAGCGAAAAGAAACCTGCCACGCATTTGGGATTTTTAAACTTTGGCACATCGACGGGTTTCTTTTTCTTTTTGGGTTTCTTGATGCGGGCTCACTAGGAGGGAATGTTTGCAGATATGATATCGAACACTGCCCGATTTCATATATTGAAGGTGGGTTTGTCAGGGATCAGGCTGTGGGCTGAAGCCTTACAGGCTGGTATTCCCTCCACACGATGGACAAGTGGTTTTGTCACACTTTTACGATCGGTCAAAACGATAGATATGGAGGGCAATTGTAGTTTTCCAGAGATGATTGGGCTGGGTGCGTATAGCACAGAGGTTCACTATCCATTTACGCCCGCCAAAACTTGGTACACTTTGTAACCAGGTTTTACCTTTGCAAATGACACGTTTCTTGCCAACGTTTTATCATCTCTCTCAACACTGATGCAGCCAATATTTTCTCTGCTACGACGTTTATAGAGCTGCATTGTAAATACTCATCAGAAACAATGCGCCTCTGATGGCACATCTCCGTAGTAGTCTCCTGGTGGTTCAGGCACCGACTGCGGGATGTAGGACGGGGGGCTTTGGAGCCAAGGAAAACAGCGCCTCCAGAGACATTGGACAATATGGTAACATGTTCTTCCGAAATAGATCCCTGTACCTTGGCAGAAGTTTTGGCGACGTCCTCAGGTGGGCGTTCAGGACACCATAGTGGCCTTCCATTATTCCATGGTCCCTATTTACGTTCCTCGGTGCCAAGGTCAGCAAAGAGTCACCGTCTGGGGTATTCCCTGAGATACCCTGAGATGCCTGGTGCCCATTTCATATAGAAGAGTCATTTACAGATCCCAGCCAGAACGTCAAACTCATGGTTTTCAAATTGCCTGCTGCATGGGCTTGAGTACACTTTCAAATTGCTAGAGTCAGATTTATGACATACTTGATATAGGCCCTGATTTCGTCCCTTGCGTTGGCTACCCACAACTATTAGTGATCTTCGCCTGTTAATTTACTCCCCATCAGTCACTGCAGAAGAGAGTATAAGGACACATGAAATATCACTATGGTGGATTCTAAGGACACTGGAGAGCACAACAACTCTGCCCAACTATAATGTTGATAGACAACAGTTGCCATTACGACTAAGAACACTCGTGTGCGATTAATTTACTGATGGGAAACCCAGGCTGCAAATAAACAAGGCAGACTCCGGATGACATGATACAATTCCTCTCTTGAATGGCTGAAGCGGCACTCATAGGAACGCTCGAAACATAGTATTGAGACTGCCCATCTCGGCTGGTATCCGCACACAATACAGATGATATTGTCACTCTTGAAACATGGGTTAATTCACGATGCAAGCTATTCGATATACCTATATTCAGCCAGTAATTTGCCACTCACATAAACCTGCATATGCAATATCATGTGCAGAACCAGTTATCCGACATCACTCTTCCTCAGGAATAAACTCATCCCTCGCCTCGTTCCACCACTCTTCAACGGGCCTTGGGGGTTTACCAACCAATCGAGTAAAATCAGGCGAAACATACTGCAATCTCCCCAACCTTACTAAATGGAACTGTTCGTCCAAAACTTCAATCTCGGACGGATCAAGATCTTCAACGAGCTCAATGTACTCTCTCCAGTCTTGGACAGAGATGGGTTTGAAACGGATATCGGGGATGCCGGATTTGGCTACAAGCTCATCGCCTGTGAGGGCTTCAGGGCCTATATCGCGTATGCATTATATTAGCAAGATGTCCATGGAATAAAGGACTCCTCGTTCTTTTCACTACACCGGTGAAATCAAAGCATCGAGCATGATGCTGCTCCACTCCGTGGCCAATGATAGTCGTGATGGCGTAGGCGACATCTCGGACGTCGACGGGGGCAAACTTTTTGTGATCGATCGGGAGCCCAAGTGTTTTCGATTCCTTGACTTGTTCGGTATATAAGAACAAGTTTTGAATGTAGTGACCGGTTCTTAAGGTCATTTTAGGATTTGAGATGGAGAATCAAGGATATCAGACTCTAGCAATTCCAAAGATGGGCTTGGGCGTATACCTACCTGGCAATGCACACATTAGGGACTGAAGATGCCTTGCTGGCTCTCTCAATCGCCAGGAATTGCTTCATTCTTCGACCTCCGTTGGGGTCATCGCAAGCTTGGCACGATACCGTGATGGCGTTCAAGGTTCCGGCTTCTTGCGCGGCCCGAAGAAGTTTCTCTGCTACGAGCACCTAGCATGGTCCATACTTTTGTTAGAGCAAATTCATCCGAAACCGTTTTTGCATTCATACTTTGACGTCTGTGGCCGGAGGTACCAAAACAGCCACATCCACTCCATTCGTCTTCATCAACGTGGACAGCTCCTCTACGCTCGTTTCCAGCACATCAATATTTTGCATCTCGGCACCAAGGTTCATGTGCTCTGGGTTTTCCAAATCGGGCGGAAACAGAGAAATAACTTTGGCAATGCGGTTCTTGTATTCGCCGCTGAGCAGCTCTTGAACGACGGCATCGCCTGTGCGGCTCTCTGCAGTGGTGACGAGAACGGTAAGTTTCCTAGTGGGAGACATTTACGGTGAATTTGAGATGTTACGATATAAGAGGGCAGCGGCCAACGCCGGCTTTTATGTGTGCGGAAACCAAGCGGGACCAACGTTTGGAGCGTCATGAGGATCGCATGAAAAGGGTTCATCAAGCCTTTCCTGATGGCCGATGACAACCGATGGGATCTTGTGTTTTTGACGTAACGGGGGGGGGGGGGGGNNGGGGAGGGGGGGGGGGGGGGAGCAATGCCACTGTCAAAAACCCAAAATTCACCGAGTGCGATTCGCAGTGAGCCATTCCTCTCTGTATTATGAAGGCTCGAAAAAAGAGGAGGAAAAGACAAGACAATATGACACATGAAACCTAATAAGATACAATCGACCTACTGACAAACCAAATATTTTCTCCAGCATTACGCATTTCTACTATGGGCTAACATCCTATCCCAATCATACAAAGTTATGAGACACCTTTTACGCCTTCTTCTTATTTCGGTTTAGAGTCTCAATGCTCTTGTAACTACCCCACAGTGTGTCCCACAGTCTATCAAAAGGGCAGGGTCAAAATGGCTCACCCTCATGGTCCACCATGATCAAAAGACTCACCTAAAATTCAGAGAAAAGTTGCACATTGGGTACAAATGGTGCATCTCGTGGTCTTCTGGAATCTGCGACAGACCCACAGGACTCAGAACTTGCTGTAGCCATGCAAAAGGATTGCCAAAGTACAAAAGTGGGTGCATTTTCATTCCTGTATGGCCAATGACGAAGATCTGGCCAACATGCAGTCAGATACGGCCTGCTCATTCTCATCTATCAAAAGTATGCAAAGTCTCACTACCTTAAATTGAGATAGCCACGCTAGTCGCAATGTCAGCATGTTGAATGAGGGCATCAGATCCATCAGGACGACGCTGATCAGGATGGAAGGGCCGATCAATAAAAAGTTCTCGATCCAGGCAGCATAGCCTGTTGAGAAAGCCTGGGTGAATGTGTTAGCTAACTCAATACCGAGAGATCAAGCACCAAGGTCCTCACATTGATGTTTCGCTTTTCATGGTGATGCTGCACAAGTTGAGAGGAACTAAGGTAAATAAAAGTACTCGCATTCCCATGTCTTGTTCGTATCCACGCTACTTACGCTATGTACCCAATTCCAAAGGACCTTGTTTTTGTGCATGTACCGATGTCCGTAAAAGTACCTGCACAGATTGACACAGAATTACTTGGCAAGTATCCTACAACAGTGTCGCTTTCATTCTTTCTTACCAAATGTCTTGAAGGAAAAAGACAGCCAACTGAAAGAGCACCAACTGCCAAAAGTCAAACTTGTACGTAATCTTTGGGTAGACGATCTCCCATCGAGCCGCAATATAAAAGACAGGCATGGTGACGATGCTTGTTGCAGCAAAGTAATTCATAACGTAATCCCGGTCATCCGGCAGTGCAAGCTACTCGCGCAAAGAAAAAGTATAGATGAATGCACGGAATGGCAGAGTCAGATCTTGTCAGATGGATACCTGATGTCTTTGGATCCATCCACGTCGATACAGGAATTTTGTCCATTGGTAGATTAGCTCAATGTAAAGAACGCCGACGATGCCAAAGACAAGGATGTAATTTGTGCTATTGACGAGCTTTATGCTCCAATCGTAGGGGAGACCGCTTTTGGACACCACTGTGGCAGCCAAAGAGGCAGAGGCCCCATACGTGGTCCAAAAGAGATCCTTGGCCGTCGGGACGATGTATGCAACAGTGTGGTTCATGAGGAACGTTTTGAATGAGATGGATGGAAGGTTGTCGCCGTCTGCTTTCTCCTTATAAAGCCCCAAAACCCGCCAAGAGCAAATGTCTACAAGCAAAACGCTGCTGCAAGTTTTTGTCTTGCTCGTGAAATAAAAGGCTACGTTTTCGACGACGAGTTTTTTTCTTGCCAATGCCTCAAGACGACGATGAATTCTGGGCGGAAAGCCTAAAATGGGGACACGGTCACGTTTGGCCTGCCGATGTCGCACCCAAAGCTCTCGTGGATCGGCTTTTTTTTGCTTATGACAGCCCCCCCCCGCCTCCCCAACTTTTTCACGAGGTTGAGAGCTCACATGTTCTCCCCAATGGAGGCTGACTTCTGCCCACGAGCAGTCAACATAACCCAACGATGTAAAAAAGGATACAAGCTTTTGTTTGGGGATGTTTTCATCACACTCATGTAATCAGGATCAGTTTCAAAAGCATCTTGATGATAAAGCGCAGACTTGCAGCAGCACCGCCAAATGTGCTAAGAAAAAAACATGTGCAATCAGAGTGTTAATGTCAGTTCAGTCATCCGACATTTTTTTTTTTTGACTCTCGCTCTCGTCATCATCCGCAACCCTCGTGAAAAGACTGACAATCTTGCTGTGCTATCAATGGATCAGTCTTGAAGGCCATCGGCTACTCACGTTACAGACGGATGCGCAATAGTTGTCCAAGCTAAACAATTCATCAGAGTTGCAAATGTCGAGGATAGGGTTGACTATCAGAGTATACCAAACTTATCTGCAACGCAATGCGTCCCAAGAGAAACGACTGAATCGGCAAGTATAAATAGCATTTCCTGCAGGGTCGGATTACAAGTACCTGTGTCGGCACACTGGACTACCTATATACCATTCATATACCATTCAAACTCCAAAACGTCCAAAGCAGTCATGGGTCGCAATGGCCGTGGAAAGCGATGAATCCGAGACGAGCCACGCGAGAAGAAACAACCCATCTGCCCGCGTGAGTTTTGTGCGCGAACGGAGACTTTCA
The DNA here is from genome assembly GCA_006535965.1 of Spizellomyces sp. 'palustris'. Lineage (NCBI taxonomy): Eukaryota > Fungi > Chytridiomycota > Chytridiomycetes > Spizellomycetales > Spizellomycetaceae > Spizellomyces > Spizellomyces sp. 'palustris'. Next base: position 238,670 of record QEAR01000021.1, on the reverse strand, counting down.
AAGCGTGATGTTCAAAATTTCCAGCGTAAGCTTTTTTCAAGAATTGATTTTTCTTGTTGTTAATTTCTGGGATCTGAGCCAACAAAAACTAGTCCTGCTGACACCTCGCTTGACTCGCAACCGATCGGGGTTGTTGACTGGCAATCCCATCTCTGAAAACACATAATGGCGATTCATGCAAAGGTGGAGCTCTTGGACCTTTTGCGCTGGTGATCAAAGAAAGTTACTTCAGAGCGGGGACCGGACAGAAATGCCAAGCGTAAGTGCGTGCGTAGCAAAAGACGACCATGCAGCATCAATTTGTGTGCAAGGAGAATCCAGATGCCCAGTTTCTCCGGTTGTCGGCTGGAGCAAATTCCGTCGAAAGGTTGGGATACCAAAGACAAGTTCATTTGTACGCGCATCTTATTAGCAGTTCTTGGGTAAATTTTAGACCAACTTCGCCAACGCGGGTAGCAAAAGGTATTGTCAATGGTCGGACACCCAGGGGGAGGACAAGAATTTTAAAAGAGTCCAACAAAAAGAACAACAGCACTGCATGGAAGCAATTTGCAGGACACCAAATTGACACAGAGTAATTAACGACATCATAGTCCATCGCATGGGTGCCATGCAAAAGTCGTGATCTACTACGACCATTGTTTGTTTATCCAAACCATCCTTGAAATGGATCTTGCCTTAGTAGTTATAATCCATGTTCATAAGGCAAAATTGTGCCGACATAGTTATGGCATGCCATGGAACTTTGTCAGCGGTTTCAACTGTCCCTGTGATGGTTTTTAAGGACGGCCATTTCAAAGCAAAAGTGTACCTTTTGGAAGTACCCAACCGAATCAATTCTCCACGCTCTCCGATCCTCCTTGTGTTGGCGGGGAAGAACAATTCCCGAGATTCCACACCAAACCTCACTTTGTGCTGCAGCACTGAAGCGCTACGACAACATCTGGCAATAGAATCTTCGATTCACCTTTTCCTTCAACGTTGAAAACTCCCCGAAGTTGCCGAACAAGGACATGACCATCGTCTTGCTGCGGATTGCCAAGTAGCTAGTGGCACCGCATGGTTTCGATCCATTCAAACATACAACGTCCCCTGTCCATGTGCTGCTCCTTTTTATGATGATCGAGCTTACAAACTATCTGTGCATGCTTGGGGCCTTGCTCTGAACAGGAAGATCCAACTCCATACCGTTTACTGGATGGCTCGCTTGGTCATTCGCATCTGTCGTTTTCTTCAGATTCGACACAGCCTTCCGCCCGTAGTAGGGATAATGTGCTTAAAAAGCAAGAAGGAGTGACAAAGTGTCCTTATACCTCCTGCTGTTCGTCCTATTCATCTTTTTTCAGTAAACCATTCAATTTGTGCTCGGACAACCTTGGCGCCAGAGTCAAGCTTCGGCTAACTGTCTCCACTCCCTCCAAAGCTCTCCTCCAAAGTTAAAAAGGAACCATCGCACGTCTCCCCCATCTCATCAGCAGCAGCACCAAGGACAATCGACTTACAAAGCGGATCAGCCAGAGTGGAATCTCGAACCAATCTTGCACCTCATACAACCAGACCTTCCAAGTTTCCTCAACTTGTCTTTCCATAATGGCTCTTCTCCGCAGTTTTGTCACACTCCTTGCATGTGCTGCCATCGGCACTCAAGCCGCTCCCGCTGTTGAACAGCTCCAATCTCGCGGCGCTGCGCGTCGTCAGGCTCAGAATGCTGATGCAGTCCGGCTCCAGTTTATGTCCGACGTATGTCTTTGATGTGATCTAGCTCGTTAATTTTCGATGAGCTCATGTTGTTTTTCATACTAGATCTTGGGAGCCCCTGCTTCCTCCAGCATGGTTAAGGACCTCAGTTCAGACGCCATTACAAACGTCATTGTCAGCAAGACCGACCCAGCCAAGGATGCACCCGTGAGTCCAGCTTTTACGGCTTCCGAAGCCGTCAATACGACTCAATCCAACTTGGTCGCTCGAAGCTTCGTAACTGGTGCATCGCTTGACGACCTTAAGCTTCACCAAGCCTACGCTGCTGCCTCTTGTAAGCTTCAACTGCCCCTATCTTCAACGCTTCACGTCGATATCTGACATGTTCTCTGCCTATAGATTGCCTCGCCGGTATCGAAAACTGGACTTGCCGCGAGCGTTGCTCTGGGCCTACCGCCGGGACTATTGTCGTCAAGAAGTTTGACACACTGGCCACAAACACTGTCGGTTTCGTCGGATACAACCCATCTCAGAAGGCCATCATTGTCTCGTTCCGTGGAACTCTCTCAATTCGAAACGCAGTCGCTGACCTCAAGTTCTTCAAGATTGATGCTGACTACAGGCTAAACAGAGTCAAGGTTCCCAATGGCGCCAAAATCCACGGTGGATTCGCGGATGCCTACAATGCCGCTGCTAGCACGGTCCGCAGTGCCGTTCAGCAAATCTTGAATGGACCCGGCAAAGGATTCGATATTCACGTTGTTGGCCACAGCATGGGTGGAGCCATTGGCATTCTTGGTGCGATCGACCTTTATGATTTCCTGGGTGAATCCTTTGGCAACAGGATTAAAACCTACTCCTATGGCGAACCTCGGTATTGCTTAGTTACGCGTCTTTCGTTCCCTAAAAGTGATCGCTGACTGTTGGAAATTAGTGTCGGCAACCAGGCCTGGGCAAACTGGGTTTACACCCTCCCTTTCTTCAGCAATATGTTCCGTGTTACCCACAACAACGACATCGTCCCCCACCTCCCTCCCAAATCTTTCGACTTTTTGCACCACCGTGCAGAGTACTGGATCACCTCCAAGGGCGACTTGTCCAACTGCGACGACTCCTTGGGTGAGGCAGCGGCCTGTGCTGGCAGCGTTATCATTCCTTCCATCGCTGCTCACTTGATTGGATACTTTGACATTGCTTTCGGGTATGTGCAAATGCGCCTTCATAAACCTTTTGACGCACAGAAAATTAACTGTGTACTGTTTTCTCTCCCAATAGACCATGGTGCTGAGCGCCGTCCGATTGTTTACAGTTTTCGTGGGCATAAATTATCCTGTGCCGGTCAAGGATGATTTTGCGTGAGATTCTATGCAGTAGCCTTAGTTAGAAATAGTAAATACAGAGTAATGCACTAGATAGCCTGGCGCTTTCGGATCAACTTATACCTCTCTTAGTACTCCCGTAGTATCAATATACCTAGTAGTTGAGCCTCAAACTATTCTTCTTTTTCATTTTTCTAGCAGGTAAGAAGGTGTAATGTGAGCCAGATTACCATCGCACGATTGCACGCTGCATAGACCAAGCTCGCTATGGGCCTGATATTTGAATCAGACTTCTGACCCGATGGATAGATCTCCTGCAAACATAGCGGTTGGGTTCTGGCTGGTTGGCATCGGCGGGAGAAATGTGCAACCATTTGGAGATCCACGTGATTGAAAAAGGTTGTAAATCTAATTGTCCCCGGCTAGCGAGAAGGACATGGCGAGATGGCCGAGTTGGTCTAAGGCGTCAGGTTAAGGCCCTGATCTCTCCGGAGGCGTGGGTTCAAATCCCACTCTCGTCACTTTGTATGATAGTGACCTTTCTCTTTTGCCGAGTCCTTTTGGCCTGCGGATATGGCACGGAATTTGTCACTTCAAAAAGAACTCAAGGTTGGTCAGCTCAGCAATCTCTGGTTTTCAAGGACCTAAATATGAACAAATGAGTAGCGCTCGTTTGGTGAGTGCAACTCTAGAGACCGTCTTGCCGGATTTTTTCTGTCCGATCCAGTCCTATTCAACTATCATCTGGGGGACCTTGATGATTTTCACTTTCCGCATTGCACCTGGCAAACGGCTGTCGATTCTGACGGGACCCTGAAGGAGGTCGTTCTACTCTACCATTCTCCGACCCGAAGCACACCAGTTGTGTTGGCTCTTTCGAAGGACGAGGATGATTTTGGGCAACTGGTGGCGCACCTAGCAAAGAATCGTTTCTTCCCGGAGAAATTCTGGTGCCATTTCTCGGCAGGTTTCATGCGGATGGTCGATCCTGCATATCGCCTGTCTACAAAGACACCTCATCCAGAGGTCAACTTTAAGATGTGCTTAGGCCCAGATGGTGTCAAGCTGTGTCAGCAGGCTCTGAAGAAAAAGCCTTTATCGGATCAGTTAATTCGTCTGACCTCGTCCCCGGACCACCTTGCTGCTGCAATGGATCTGTACAGCACTGTCCCCTCAATAGATTTTGACCCGCGGATGCTTCACTCTCGTTTTCATTATGGTGTGATCGAACCCTCGAGTACAGCGACAACGCCACGATTACTATGCATCGCAGGAGTTAATGTGCATTCTGCTGATTATAAGCTAGCGGTCATCGGAAGTGTTGCTACTCGCCCTGGCTTCCGTGGTGCTGGGTATGCAACTGCATGTGTGGCAACGTGCGTTTTGCAGCTATTAGAAGAGGCAGGGTGTCGCCCTGATCGGATTGGATTGAACGTGGAAGAAACGAATGCCCATGCAAGGAGAATATATGATAAGCTTGGGTTTCTGCCCGTTCATACTATTCTGGAAGGAGAGTTTGTGCTGCATGTAGATGATCAATAGTAGACGGTATTCTGTATTTTCTTTTTGTTGCTTTACCCTACTTCCCCAACGTAATAGTCTCTCCCGGCATTTTCGGTCGCATTGACCCAGATTTACGATATTTATGGATTTAATAGCGCGGATGTGCTCCCAAGGCGTTCCTGAATAGATTCAGCCCAACGAAAAAAGCACCATAATGTGCATTTCCTCCCCCTCTTCTTTTGTATGGTTTTCTATGTAGTTTTGTCTATAGATGTAATAGTTCAGATCTCCTATTAAGGAGCCTGGCAATAGATTCAAAGCAACCAAATAGACCTAGTATCACATCACGCTGGATGGCGTTGAGATCTGCGGAGTCCATCGCAGGGTCTTAAGACCCCCAGCTGCCCCAGCTGCCCCAGCTGACCGAGCTGCCCGAGTTGCTGACCCAGCCTCCGGTAGACGGAGGGTCGCTTTTAGCCGCTCTCGGGCAAACTCCAGTAGCAGCACTCTGCTTGATGATATCCGCCGCCTTCTCGCTCATCATATACGTAGGAGTCGCGATAAAGAACCCAGGAATCTTTGGCCAGACAGAGGCATCAACAATGCGAAGACCGTTCACACCGTGGACCTTAAACTTATTGTCGACAACCGCAGTGGGATCCGAAGCTATTCCCATTTTGGCTGTTCCGCAGGCGTGGTGACCCCAAGAGTTTTGTTTGATGTAGTCAACGATTTGAGCGTCGGTTTGAACGTTGGCGCCTGGCAAGATCTCGTGGTCCACGTACTGACCGTGGGTAATAAGGTTTCGAACCTGTTTAACTGCACCTGCAACGGTCAGAAGGTCTGTGACTCCATCCGCGTAAAACTTGAAGTCGATCGCCGGTGTGTCGCGGTAATCAGTGGAGGTGATCTTGACAGTACCCAAAGTATTGTTGGTGTGTGCTTTTAGGATGAGGAAAGAGAAAACGTTTTTGCTGTCCGCAAGTTCCTGAGGGTAACCTTTGATGTAGCCGTGAAAGTTGAGCGGTCCACCAAAGATGTAAAGATCAGGATCGGGAACGGTTGGTACGGAGCGTTGGGTTATTCCAAGGAAAACTCCGTTTGTGCCGTATATATTGGCCTCCCATTTTTTGGCAGCGCAAGTGGAGGTCAAACCACGCTTGTAAGCAGTGAAACATGGATCGGTGGAATCCGCGGTAAATTTACATTTCTTGAGCAGCTCCCAGTCCTGCTTCATGGCCACATTTACGGAGATCTCGTACCGATCTTGGAGGTTCTTACCTACGCCGGGGAGGTGAAGGCGAGGTTGGAATTTTTCAGCACCTGGACCACTGTCCTTGTTCTTGAATTTTTGTAGGTCGTTCATGTCGCCAATGCCCGACAGCTGTAGAATCTGCGGGGTGTTGAAAGTACCAGCAGCGAGGATAACTTCACGCTTTGCGCGAACAGTACCAAGCGGTGATGGCTTTGCATTGCTAGCAAGAGGAGAAGCACGATAGAGGGTTTGACCTTGAGTGTACTTGACACCTCGGACATTGGTGCCATCGATGTCAAGGGATGTGACCAGGGTGTTCGTCCAGATAGTGAGAGGGCGAATGGGGGCTACGTTTTTATTCGCCTTGACGTCGTTTCCACTGAGTTGACAAATAGGATCGAGTGATTCTTCTCGGTTGAGCTCATCTTGAATGAGTTGATAGACAGAGCTTCTTTCCTTACTGGGAGTCACCGCAGACGGCACCAGGTGCCATCCTTCGGCACTTGTTCCGCCTGGTGCATTGACGTCGCCTCCAGGGGTACCGGGAACGGTGCTAACCAGGTCAGTGAACAGACTAACGAGCTGCGCGTCTGGGGGGTTGTAGAGTAGGGACATGTCGGGAAGCTGGGTTTGCAACCATCCATTGTATCCATGACCGTTGTCAGCACTGCCATCGTCGCTGCAGAATGAGTTACTGGTCTCGACACGTTGGAACAATGGGCGCATATTCTCGTCACGGAACTAAGTAAGCGAGACATGCAGAGATTAAAACATTGGCGCAGAGAGATATTCAGGAAAACGTAATAATACACCTACCGAAGAATCATTGAAAGTTTGGGCTATTGAATTCCAATCAGAAGGGTGTGGGTACATGTGAATCATGGCTAAGATGAATGACCCATCAGTTAGATACAATTGAAGCAATCAGGCGGCCTTTAGACATGCATACCATTGTGTACCGTGCATCCACCCAAAGAACTGACTCGGGGATACCAGACTTTATCACGCTTCGGAAGACCTTGGGAGATGGAATAGTCCCAAGCAATGTTGGGATCCTCATTTGATCGAGCGTGGAAGGCCGGAATGGTGGTATTGTAGGATTGATAATCGGAACCAGCTTCAATGAGAAGAACGGCGAAACCTTCGCGAGCGAGACGAACAGCAAGAGGTCCACCTCCGGCGCCACTGCCGACAACTAGTATCCAAATCAGGGTTAGAAGCTGATGGCTGCTGTGTCAAATAGGACGAACCTACCGATATAATCAAAGTTTGCGTCCTTGGGCACGCCATCCCCGCTGCATTTTACAGCGGGGTATTTAGGAGGAAAATAGGAGCTGCATGAGGGCAACGATCCGCGGCCTGCTACATTCGATATTGTCAATTTCAATGGACCTAGACAACGCAAAGACCTCCTTTAAATACCTAGCTTGGGAGGCTTTGAAACGGCAGCCGTGCTTGTCGTAGCTAGACCTAAGGCCAAAGCTGCAACAGCTCCGAAAGTTGATGTCTTCATTTAAAGTTGTAGTGGTATTCAAGCCGTGGTATTCGAAGACGAGGAGGGTTTGTTCCACTCCAGGGGATATTGTGGTCCGTCGGTCTTTTATGCGCTTCACTGGCAGCTAGTTTCTGTACCAGAAAATAGTCACGCTTTCCACCAACAAACAGACCTGTGGAGCCATTTATAAACATCCGGTCCGAACAATGTTACCGTCATTATTCTCAAGCATAGTGCTAAACAGTGACAATACTCTTCATTTATGCCCTATGGATGTTTCACCCTCATATACCATGCACTGGGTTACTGTAAGTGGTGGGTCTGAGGAACCAGCCCTATCACTATTTGCAGGGCGTTCAGCTATTTGCCGACCTAATGCATCCAAAAATAGATTGGACTTTACTCGATGCATACCAGGTGTCTGGTGTCAATATTGTCCGATATGACATTTCAATGTTTGCATTTAGAATGGCAAGGAGCAAGGAAAGTCGTAGGCTGTGATGAATGTGTCTCTGTTATTGCGAATGATATTTTCATCCAACTGTCGAGGAGAAAGGAATTCGGAGGCCCCGATGAATGCGTCTCGTTTCATTGCGAATGGTATTTTCATCTTACTGTCATAACATTCAAGTTCCAGAGTAAATACGGTCGACCCAAAGTGCATTGTTCCATTGGTTCTGTGAAGCAAAAAAAAAAAGTGTGGTTAATTTTCTCCACAACCTGATGAGCATTCTGGCAGTTCCCAATCGCGAATGCATTCATATAGAGATGAACAAATAAGTGGGAAGGATCAACGCCATGCTGCAGGCATCATCGTTGTAACAGATCGATATGATCACTCTGCTCGTGAAAACAGTTGTGACAAGTAAATTGTATCTAACGAATAATAGAAGGATGTAGTAAACAGAAATCATAGCGGCACTAAATGGAATAACATGACGACTGTGGGTTACTAGAGAATCCTCAACACTATATGCTTTACCTCTCTTGAGCAGGTAAACACGACGGCCGAAATTCCTTAACTTTGGACCTTGCCAAAATCCGTAGCTATAAATTCATCAACCAAATCAGGACGTCTGACTTGGCAGTCAAAATAGTCGGCGAGCGCACGCATTGTCGAAGAAAAGCACACTAGGCACTTATGCCAAGCAACCAGGATACCAACTATATCCCTAAACCAAATGGTTTTATAGGACGTATTAGAATAGACCAAAAGCACGATGAGTACGGACCCGCTGCCGCCTGTCCCACCCAAGGACGACATTGCCTGTCCTCCATACGAGCCAACGGCCTCCATCCGTACTCCACCATACGAGACCGTCACCTCAATATGCTGCATTTCCCTTCATCGAGGTGATACGCTGCGTCTCCTCAATGTGCCAGTCAATCTACATCAGCCCCTCCGTATGGTGCTGCAAAGCTCATGGAGCCGCGGTATTCAGAATGAAGGTGCCTACGGAGAGTCGTACGAATACCAACTGCGCGGATATCCGTGGTTTGGGCAAGGGGATGAGGCTGTACCGAGCCGGAGACTGGTGGTAGCCATTATGGCATTCATGTATCATAATGGATGGACATTGGGTGTAGTGACCGATCTATCCAAAAAGGTGTCCCACAAGGATTCGTGGTATTTCGGACGCGCTACTCCTTCCCCGCAAGCCAGGTTCTGCTCCATCTCATTCAACAAAACCGACCGCCTGCGATTGATCGAAGCGCCGCAAGACCTCGTTCAAGCTGTTCTTCAATGCGTGCATTCCGTTTGGAGATTAGGAATCCAGCAGCAATTTGGGTACGACGGATCGTACGAAATCAAGCTTCGCGGTAATCCTTGGCGAACAACTGGGACGGAGATGGTGGCCGCGCAATCCTTGGCCATGAATTTGATATCGACGTTGGGAAAATGTGGCTGGGTTGTATATGCTTCGGTTGAGATTAGCAGTACCCATGGGCCAAATGGTAATTCTCACGGGGATTTGGACAGTTGGGTTTTGAAGACGATGTGAATCTTTGGTATATAATGGTGCCTTATTTCAGATTTCAAAGATGTGTTTTTCCCTTACCAATATGAAAAGATTGATTATGACTTTCAATTTCCGTATTTAAGATATTGATGAACATAAGCTGGATCTCCTCAAGCAGATCCGCCAAGTCGGCTGGCCCAAAATTTGTAATGATGCTCCAGAACTGGGTTCATATTAGAAGGTTCAGCGGACATGAAAACAGCTTCCAACGACATACAAAATGCCGGGTCTGCCCACCACCGTAAGTCACCCATGATTCCTTCGTCGGGAACCTTTGATGGCCGTACGATTGCGTTGATTAACGAACCATGGTGAAGATATGTGCCATGCATGCAAAGCACCAAAGATATGGAAAGGATCTTAAGCATTGGCAAATACCATCGCCGCATCTTATCAGTGCTGCATTCATAATCTCGTGTCTATATGGAGTCCTCTCTACGGTCTTTTGGCAAGGTTTCCAGATGGCCAGGGTTCTCCTTGGTCAAATGTTGATCGAACTTCCCCTTTAACATCATTGATATACGGATGTGTTAGTACGTCAAAGTTCTGGATATGCTTCAAGCGTCACTTAAGGAAGAATATCTCCCGGGTGGGCAGCATCAACTTGACCAGAATGCTCAACCGATCTGGTAATGGATCTTGGACAACTGATTGTCAATTGTGCTTATTGGAGTAAGCAGTTGCAGAAAGCCCGTCCCCCTCTTCAGCGCTGCTCATAGCATAGACAGACAGTATGTATAATTTCGACAACGTACAGCGCAGAATCGTGTCAAGCCGCTTCTCAATGCTCTGCATTGGCACTCTGACTCTCGCTGCATGTCGGCCCGCTCTCAAAGTGAACTTTCCTCCCGCTCTTGTCTTCGCAAACGATGGTATCTTCCACAATTGGCAATTCGCCTGTAAGTTGATTGGGTGTCGGGGCAGCTGCCATGTGCTGCATGTGTTGTCCAGCTTCAACGGCCGCCCGGTCGCCACCTAGTTGCGTGGTGTAGAATTGAAGTCCGGCTTCCGAGTTGAATTGAGACATTGGGTTGGATCGAGCGTGTCGTCCGTCTCCGCCTTCTGCCCCTACGGGGTCGTGCAAGGCTATGCGAGCGCCCGGTGAGTGTGCTTTCTTTTTTTCGCCAGTCATAATTGCGCTTGTAGAGTTCCTGTCAGGTAGAAGATATCTTCCTGCTAAAGAGCAATCTTGCAGAAAGTTTGAGAAGCATTCAAACGCTGCATTTTGTCACCTAAAAGATTGAACGGTCCTTAATTTACGTAAAGGCACTTTAGTCGAGGGGTTGCAACGTCTTTGGACAAGTTGCAAGCACCATCAGATACCATTCTCAGATACACATGCGTTTGGACATGCCATGTTTATTTCATCTGAAAGGACATTGTTAATTTGCTGGTAAAACCATCCTACCGCTTGCAACTCTTATGTCTTGTCAACTCTAGTTTCGAATATGCACCCCAAAGAATACCCCCGTATTCCCTTTAGGTCGTTGTTTCCTTGGGTTTACTTCCTTCTCTGAAATCCTTTTGGGTTGCTTACGGGGCCTTTTGGCTTTTAAGGATGCGGTCCGTCTTTTGGCCAAATGCAAGTTAATGAACGTAATGATGGACCGCGCGACTTGACACCGACTTGCAATTTGGACATCTCTTTTGTTTTTCTTTGAGGCCTCATTTAACTGTTTGCTTTCTTTTCTCCCATTCCTGCTGTGCTGCCAAACTACACTACAGCACAAGTCCTTCTTAGACGTCAACCTTATCCACGAGCTCTTTTGTGTACCTCATACATTCACCCACGTTTTAAACGCTGCCGAAACTCCAACAACCACACCTCTTAAGAGCTAATTGTAGACAGTGTCGCATGCCCTGCCATGACTCCCTTCTTCCCTTCCGGCTCCATAGAGCACGACAACGACGAACCGCCAAGTCGTCGTCGCACTCGGTTTGCGTCTGATTCCTTCTCCATGCCCCGCCCTCCAAGCGATTTACTGTGGGAAAACGGGGCTTATGACGAAGAGGTATCTGGAATATTGCGCGAGGATGACGGTGAAAAGCGAGTGTCATTCGCCCCCACGTTAGCCTCTCTTCCTGTTGTGGAGGAAGTTGATGATGCAAACACGGCAGACCAGGAGGTGACTGATAGCGAGGCTTCCTCGGACTCTGAACCAGATGAGCGCACGCCTGTACTTCCAACATTTATCCGCCGTCCACGCCCACCCCTCCGCAGCGCAACCACCGTAGAAGTGGATTCGTCACGTCGCAATACCTGGCATCCGTTTACACTCCCCCGGATAGCGTCAGGTCCCAGATCAGCCACCAGCCGTCGGAGCATCTGGGGCTACGGTTCAATATCGACGGAAAGCACAGACGATGAAGCACCATCAAGAAGACCATCTCGGGCCCGAGCTCAATGGCGAAAGTCCTTCATCTTTTCCAAGCGTAAAAGCGCGGTCTATGACGATGAAGGGCCTGACAATATCATGGGAACCGGGATGAGAGTGTGGTATGAAGATTATACGACGATAGACTGGATACACGACACAGTCAAGGAACGTGTACGGCTCCGCTCTCTTCGCAGTATACCAGGATTGAAAGGACGGTTGATGAATCATCTGGATGCGGCACAAGCATGGATCTTGCTCGCCTTAATTGGAATAGCATGCGGATGCATTGCCTCTTTTATCGACATTGCATATAACTTTCTGTCAGACTTGAGGACCGGCTACTGTGGAACCGATGTCTGGAGAAACAGGCGCAGCTGTTGTGCAGCGTCATCATCTGGTAAGCGTGGGGTTTCACGTCGCCCCTCGAAGTTTCCAAGATTAATGGAGCTTTTTCAAAGAAATATGCACAAGTTGGGTTACATGGCCTGACCACTTCAATCTACACCCCATTTCCCCGTTCACCCACTACACATCTTATATCATGTACACCGTTACCGGCATATGCCTTGCAACGTCTTCCGCACTAGTAGTAAAACTCTCAAAGGCCGCCTCTATCCCGTCGTCATCAGGAGAAACATCATCGAGCGAACCGTCGTGGGTGACTACGGCCAGAGCCCAGCGGGGACTGCGAAGAAGTAGAAGCAGAGATCACAGTATGAAACAGCAGAAGAAAATGAAATACCATGCTGCTGGAAGTGGAATACCAGAAGTGAAAACTATCCTTGGCGGCTTTGTTATACGGGGATTCTTGGGATTTAGAACGCTGGTTGTCAAAGTTTTTGCTTTGGTAAGGGACTGTTTGATGAGTCGCCAGGATGGAATTACTTGATAACATGACATGCGCTTCTTATTTGGTTAGATCCTCTCCATTTCCTCAGGACTTGTCATCGGCGCACAAGGACCGTTAGTCCACATTTCGTGTGCTGTGGGTAATGTTTTATCCAGAATGTTTAACAAGGTAAGTCATGTCTCCATTTCATGTATTGCCATGAATCCTAATCAGAATTTGTCTGTTGAAACGAATAGTACGCAAAGAATGAAGGAAAGAGGCGTGAAATTCTCTCTGCAGCATCTGCCGCCGGAGTGTCTGTCGCTTTTGGAGCGCCGTTGGGTGGGGTCCTGTTCGCATTGGAAGAAGTTAGCTACTACTTTCCGCTGAAGACAATGTGGAGAAGTTTCTTTTGCGCACTTTGCGCAGCCGGAACCGTGCGACTCATCAATCCCCTTGGATCTGGGAAAGTTGTCCTGTTCCAAGTGGAGTGGGAGGGCGACACCCAATTAGGAGGCGTCTGGAGATTGTGGGAAATTATCCCGTTTGCGGTGGTGGGCATTTTAGGGGTGTGTACCATTGTGTGGTTTCCTGTCTTGAGTGGTTTGAGACTAACAGCATCCTAGGGAGTTTATGGTGCAATGTTTATACGGCTGACCGCGGCATGGTCTCGTATCCGAGCACGTTCGTGGTTTGGCAGGCGGCATGTTTTGGAAGTGTTCATCATCGCTGTCATAACCGGGGCGGTTAGCTTTCTCTGGGATTTGACAAGGTAAGGGAAGCATCCTATCTGGCCTACACCGCATTCGGAAGTTTAACAATCCGCATCACAGAATGGGCAACGGCGAACTTGTTGGAGAGCTCTTTGCCCAATGTACATCTTCCACGGTGAACTCGCCACTTTGTCGCACGAAAAGTATCTCTTCTACACTTGAGATTCTCGCGATCACACTTGCTGTAAAGGTTATGTTGACGGTCATCACATTCGGCGTTAAGGTGCCAGCCGGCATTTTTATCCCTTCCATGTGTGTCGGAGCGTTAATGGGACGCATGGTCGGCGTTTCCGTTGAATGGATGGTTGGGACGTATCCTGATAATTGGATGTTTGAGTCATGCCGAGGAGCGAATCTTGGTGTGTTGGGTGGGCAGTCGTGTGTTGTACCAGGTGTTTACGCGGTCGTTGGTGCGGCTGCTGCCGTTAGTGGGGTTACGAGAATGACAGGTAATTAACAGCTATCCTGCAGGAGTATCTGTTTGACGGCACTAACTTTGCTCTCCAGTATCCTTGACGGTCATCATTCTCGAATTGACGGGTTCTCTTCCATCCCTCCTTCCCGCTATGTTCAGCATCATGCTTGCAAAATGGGTAGGTGATGCCATTGCTCCGATGGGTCTGTACGAGACTGCCATCTTCGACAGTGGGTATCCGTACCTGGACGCAAAGCGCGGTGTGCGAGCAAGGGGGGGCAAAGGATGGACTGTTGTGGATGTGATGGAAGCCGGAAAGAAAAGAGGGAAGAGCATTGCCGTTATTAGATGTGGGACAAAGTACACAATTGATGATTTGGAATGTCTGGCAAAGGGAACTGCCAATGTAGGAGCCAGATCCGGCCGATCAACTGTCAACAATGGGCAGCAGGAAGATAGTGGATTCCCGGTTGTTGAAGGAAGTGATGTGCTAGTCGGATACATTGCAACTCCAGAGTTGCTCCATGCCGTACACCTCGTCAGAACGTCCCCAAACCCCACATGGCCGGTTGTCTTCAGACGTCCACCTCCTGTGGCCAGTGTCACAGAGCGAGATAAAATGATGTCCCAGGTGGAACGGATTGTGGATTTGGAAGGTTTGCTGAATGCAGTCGCCAGCAGTTCAGGGCCAGGCGGCAGAGGGAGAAGTCCCGTCGGAAGAGGAGGTTGGAGATCAACAACCCCAGAACATAGCATCGAGCGAGGTTCAGCACAATCTCTGATGAGCCCATCGTCGCCACCTACACAAGCGCCCTTACATCATTTTCCGTACACATCTGCCACAACAGCCAGCCTCACCCCACGAATCCCACCAGAGCCCATATCACCAGAATCCACCGATACAGAATCTGAGGTTCATGATTTCACACCATGGATGGATACTGCCCCGCTTTCCGTTCCACACACCACCTCCCTAGATCTAGTTCACGAGCTTTTCGTAAAGTTGGGGATAAAGACCCTCTGTGTCGTATGTGATGGGAAATTGGTCGGCGTGGTGCACAAGAAGGGTGTCGTTGCATTTGTAAGGGAGGTTAGTGAGCGTAGTGGAGAAGGAGATTGAGTTAGTTACTGGTGTGAGACAGTTTGTTGTGATCGTATTTAGGTTATGTCGCTTGTTTATAGTGCTTGTGATGCATAGACTATTTTCCTTTTAAATAGTAATCTATCTTTCTGCGTGATGTCAGAATATCGCTGCAAATACACAGCTGCAAGGATTGCTTGTCCGCGCTGACAAGGTTTATTGAAAAAAAATAGAATGGGAGACACAAATTAATATCCCAAATTGAAGCATCAACAAATGCACGACAGCAGATTGCCAAGAAAATGGTCCACCCTTTTAGCTCATACCGCCTCGATATTTTCATCAATGTCCATGCCCTTTCGCGCAACTCTTGTCATGTACTCTACAACGCTCACCACCCTCTTTTGGCTCGCACACCATTGTGCAAAAACGGTCATCAGCCCCGCATTTGCGTTAATAGCATGTATAAAGTCCCCAACGACAAGTAACTCTTTTTTCGCCCGTGACAACATGACGTTTATCCTCTGTCGATCGCTCATGAAGCCTACACCATCCGTTCGGACAAGAGATGCAAAGACAATATCCGCTTCGTGTCCTTGAAAGGAATCAATGTTGTAACACCTCTCACGACATGCGGATTCACGACTTGACGTGAATTTGTTACTGAGGAGGGAACGTTGGCCATCGTACCCAGTCAAGATCGCAATGCGTGACGGGGTCTCGTAAAGCCGACGAACGGATATCATTCGATGAATAACGGTGGCTTCTACTTGATTATTCCAAGAGTGTCCTTGCTTTTTTTGACGTCCTGTAACGTTTACCCAGAGTACGCAGTCGGTATCGTCTTCGGGTCGGGATTCGGGTGTAATGAGTCCTCTGGGTTTATACACGTTTTCGGATAAAAATTGTGCTAATGGTCGCGGAAGGCGGTATTGGGTCCGCAGATGAATGGAGGATACCATTCGTGGTGAGGTTTCTTTAAGTGGTCGTAAGGTGTCAAAGGCGTGAAATACGTTTGTCACTTGAAATCCAAAGGGAGGGAGTTGGTGCTCGTCCCCGAGAAAAACCACCTAAAAAAGTTTAAATCGGTTAACAAAAACAATTCTTTTGCAAATCATATACAAAAAAAGCCATGGTTTTTACCTTTTCTAACTTTGGCAACTGGAAAAATACCCACGGATAGGCAGCTAAATCCGCTTGGCTAGCTTCATCAACCAACAGCCATCTCACTATCCGGTCTTTGAGAACCCGTGTCCTCATTTTGGGGTTACTCATCATACTCAACGTGCCCAAAAATACACAACTCTCTTGCGCTTTTTGATATGGACGAGACCGTGAATTCTCGGGTATCCGTTTACTAATGACGATCCGGTCCGAAAACTCAAAATATTGCCCTTCATGCCATTCTAGGTAGAAATCCTCCGAGACAACCGTTAGGAACTGGGTGTGTCCGGCGCGATGAAGTTTCTCAGCAACGTTTTTCACTGCAATATTTGAGTTGGCTACAGCGAGGAGTACGGGGCAGTGGGGCTTTTGTTGGATGGGCTGACTGTTGAATAATCTGGATATAATATTTGCGGCAGTGCTGATGACGGTGGTTTTGCCGGTCCCAGGTGGTCCATGGACGTAAATAAACAAAGCGGGAAGTTCGTGCTTTGGAGCAAGAATCATTTGAACGGCGTGGGCTTGGGCATTGTTCAGCCCAAAAAAGTTGACTCCCACAAGATCGTCTTCTTCTTCCCCAACCGGAATGTACACTTCTGCACCGTCGATCTTTGTTTGATCTGGTTGCTGAATCGTTATCGGCCGGTGAAAGTCGGGCTTGTACATTTCTAGCTGCGTCGTGTAGAGGAGTGTTAGCGGCGACAGAAGTGTTTCGATAAAGACGTTGAGTAAACTCATGTCTCCCGACAATATTGTTTTAAGAAAGATGCAAAGAGTTGTTTCTCCAGCCAATCCCCTTTGTGTCGGATCCACAATAATTTGCACAACTTTATCAGGATCAAACGATGGGGTAATAAAAGCGGATTTTCCTTTGACGATCCTGATTTCACCGGGGACTTCGTGGCCGTCTTGCAGCTGGATGGTCACTTTATCGTGTTCTCGCACGCGGGTTGCAAAACGGCTTTGTTGAACTTTGAGGAACCGTTCATCCCAGATGTCATGGTTACTCAGATGATCATATTCGCATTTATATGGGTCGCGACCACCTTCCGCAACACGACTTGTTGTAGTGGCAAGAAACAAGCACATTGGAAGATGTTTTTCGTTGAGCTCGGTGATTGCGTATGATGGGTCCAGCACAGGTGCAGTTGACCAGCGTTCAGTACCAGAGTTGTACGACAGGATGGACCGACTGACAGAGTGCCGAAATTCCTCATTTGTCGACAAGTCAATGTCCATGGCTGTTTCATCAGCCCGTGTGCCCTTCGCTACTTGTAGGGAGTGATCTACCCTTGGCGACACGAGCGCATCGTAAGCGCTGGTACTTTTTATCCCCAGATCTTTATAGAGAAGTAAAATGGTATACCAAATCTCTGTGCCTACAATGATCTTACTCGAGTCTGACAACCAGGCGTCCAAGGCGGCCACCGGGTCATGCATCAAAGGGGTGGAAATATGGATTCGAACTTGTAGCAGCGGATCGAACGGTTCTGGTCGTCGATGTTGCTTCCCTACCCCGATGGACAGGCATCTTGTCCCACTTGCAATCTGTATCAAGCTGATTCTTTGGTCATCGCTTTGAATTGCCAGTCCGTAGATTCCAGTGATGACAGGAGAGTCTGAAGATGCTTCTGGTAGAGGGTCCCTGTGTTCATCAAGCCAGTCTAGATGAGACTGTGTAAGGTTCTGTAGAGGCAAAAACCAAACCGTGACTTGTCTCGGGCCGGGGACATATTCTGCAAGTGTGATTTCATATACTTCCCCGGGGTCAAAACTCTGTTCTGGGATCTCCGCATCTAAATCGTCATCATCGGGACTATTGTTGAAACGATACCCATCAGGGAAAGCACGATGTGCGGATGACTCTAGGGCTTGAGGTTGGCAGTCCCAGATATGGCAGGTGAATGTCACCATGTTTGACTGTCCTGCAAGTGCACGGCGGGTAGCGAAAGAAGGAGCTGCTCAAGGTGGGCACGATAGCACAGCATTTGCGAAGGGCGATCAAAGCTTTATAAATCATAATGGAAACAGTTTTCTTCTCCGAAGCTCTACCCAAGAAGCAGGGTGTCATCACTTTTTTTGCAGAAACTTTTCATCTAGCAGTAGGAACGAAGCTTCACTCAACTCACCAGGAAACTCGTATTACGTAAACCGATCACACAACATGAATATAAACAAACTATTAGATATGACATCCCTAATCTAACTTGGACGAAATACTGCTCTTACAAAGTATTAATAAACTAAAAGAATAATTAACTATTAATAGGAAGGTCATCAAATAGGTCAAAGAGTTAGCGTCGTCGCCGCATTTGAAACCACATTTGGACCTCGGTCAATGTCCAGCCAATGCCATGTGCAATGTCCATCATCACATTGTTCTTTGGGTATCGCTCTTCACAAAATTCTTGTTCCAATGCCATTTCTGCTGTCTCCAAGTGAGAGCACGGGGAAGTGGGGTCATTGTGGCCTTTGGACTTTGGACCGGTCGGGCGCCTGGCTGGTGTGTCACGGTATGGCGTAAAGCGTGCCGTGGTGATTTTCCTTTCGGGAGTTCTAGGATGACGCCTGGTGTTTGCCAATGGTGACGTTGCTGCAATAGCATCTGCTGTAACCCTTGGTGTGAGATCGGCCTACTCCACCGCGACAGAATGAGACAAACGTGACAGTGGAGTAAAAACGGTGTCATTCCACACGAGAAAGATCATTACCTGAAACGCTCGATTCTTTCTCAAAGAAACAGGTTCATTTACGAGACCTCCGGTCAAAAGCCACCATTGTCCAGCTCCCATTCCAAATCTGGAACAGCCCTCAGTCAAGCCCGTACGATCGTCACGGAATGTGGGACCTCCACAATCATCACTTAACTTGAATCTGCCTTCATCACAGGAATCCGAAACTGGGCTCATAGAGCTCATGCGAAATTCTGATGCAAAAAAGTGTACCCGACGAGGAGGTTTGATGAAAGGTGGTGATGGCGAGAGGCAAACGAGAGGACAATCAAGCAAATCAATGTCCGGGACCTGAGTATCAGAATCAAACTCGTTTGCCGTGCCCTCAAGATCAAGAAAAGCTGCATCCGTGTGGTGATCTAGTTCATCTTCCATCCTTGCGTGGGAATAAAAGTCCTTCTGGGATGCTCATCAAAAGCGTGGGAACAAAAACTAAAAGTGTGAATTCCAGTCCATTAAACTCTTTTTGGCATAATGGATAACGAGCTTAGTCATCAAGCTATGTGTGATGCGTAAGCACAGCGTTCGAACCAAAACATAATCTTTCTAATTAGTAACTTGATATCTTTTGCGGGCGACACGGCCGGGTTGGGTTTGCAATACTGGTTGGACACTCATATTGTGTTGCATGTGTGCATTGAAATATTAGACGTTGAAAGAAACCACAATGTTCCACGTAGGGCAACGTAGGGCACGAGCCCGCAATTCTATTGGAAACCTTGAGCGATGTCCATGTCTCCCTAAATGAATATCGAGAAGGTCCCCAACAAATATAATCATGAGGTGGCGCGTCAACACAACCAGCTGCGCCACCTACGATCTCAACCAACGATTTCAACCAATGACCCCTCATTCCGAATCGTTCTTGTCATCTCACCACGACAATCTTCGATACTGGGCGAACGCAAAGGTAAAAAGATTCTTGCAGATATGATAGCAGAGCCAGGACACACTGACAGTACTGATAACGGACATGCAGATGCCGTGGAATGGAACCTACTCTTTCAAGGACCAGAACGTAAACGAGTTCGGCGTTCCTGGAGCGAAAATCCGTATGCATCGCATTGACGACAACATTGCCAGAATATATTTCGTTGACGACAACGGACTACCAGTGAATCCTCCCGCCAACACCATTGTACGAGACCTCATGAACAATGTAGATCAATTGCCCTTAATGGCTCTTTCTTCGTTTCGTGGATTGCAAACTACGGCGTATTCCAAAACGGTGTCGAACTTTTCCGTCTCATCAACCAAAAGTAGCAAGCAGTTCTTGGTTTTCAGGTTACCGCGCAGAGAACCATCGAGTAACAGTTGGACAGGACTTTTTACGTTTACAAATATCGTCCAAAGTTCTTTTAATTTTTCTGTCCACTAACTATTGAGCACGTCCCAAACCTGGCTTACGATCAAGGCTCTTTGTGGCCACCCACTGTTTCTTCCATCGATAAAGTGTTCGAGGATTGATCTTTGAATTCTTTGCACACATCTGAAGCAGTGGCTGATCGGAGAGCACGGTTTGCCGCTATACGAAACTTGCACAGAGCGCTGTTTATTGATAGTGGGAAGCCAAATTCCATCGTAAACAAGTGGAAACAGAGAAAGAAGCAGAATCGGTTCTGAAATCCACCACCCGTCTTGTAATCCATGTTACTTGTGAAATCAATATATACAAAATTGACACGGTCATAACCAGCACTTTTATAACCTCGTTCGAGGTAGAGACTATTCTTTTTGCCCAAACACTAATAATTCCCCTTGGTTTTATTTTTGCTATAGCAGCAATGTCCGTAGCTTTCAAGCCGAAAATGCCAACTTTGGCGGAACCCAAACATCATCGTCGCTCCCCCCAGACAAGGGCCAGGACATTGACCTCCTCCTTCCAAAGGCTTCAAGTGTCATTTCCGCCAACTTGTCCATTGTCAAAGCCTCTAAACAATTATTTACGTTTCCATGTTCATCATATATTGTTGGAAACGTAGTCGAGCACCTCCATTCCCCGTCAACGACAAACTTGAAAGCCCATGACCGGGTCCGGTCGAGAGATAGTGTGATGGCGAATTCGTCGTAACATGCTGGGTCCCGTGGTAATGGGATGGACACGGCCCAACCGTCAAACTCGCCAGTCAGAAACACTGTTTTGGCGGACGAGTGGTGCCATCGGAATATGACTTGTTGGTGGGTAACGATGCGGCGGGGATACGAGGAAGGTGAGAGTGGTGGGGAGCATGGAGACAAGCTCGGCGACAGCGGTGTAGTAATGTACGGCGGCATTGGTGGTGGTGATGGGACAAGTAAAGATGGTTTGGCCGCGTGCAAAAAAGAAAACGCTTGCCAATATAGTCTACAGATTTCGGATATATGGATGAACTCGTAAACAAATGGAAATCCCGCGTGCCTCAACAACCCGTGTCAAAACCAACTCTCTCGTTCTTTGGTCCCGAAATGTGACAAAGGATCCCTTATCGTCACGCGGCTCAGTCCAACAAAATAATCGTATCTCACAAATGTTTGCAAGTGTTCTAATCGATCCAACCAACAAAAAAATCGATTGCCATTCAGAGGTGGCAGATTGCGGAATAAGGGCTTTTTGAAGGGAATGGGCACGGCGAAAAGGTTTGGGGAAAGGAAAACATCCTTGACGGATGGACGGGGAGGGACTTTCAAATATTTTATAACAAGCACCTCCAACCAACCAGTAAGTCTCGGGTCTTTTGTTCACAAGTTGAACAAAATGAGCCTGTCGTCAGCTTTTGAAAATAAAAAACGTCTGCAACAAGAAAATTAAAAAAGCAAAGTAAATCGCATGGGGCAACGGACCTGCCTAAAACTAATAAAAAGACAGTCGTCATTGAATCGGTTTCCTTTTTGTCTTACGTCATGCAAATGGATTGGAATGTCGTACAAATTGGTTTGATAACGTTGTGCCATCGGCTTAGCTTGGCGACGTTAGATCGAGTTTGGCTTTTTAGAACTCGTTTTCCTACTGGTTGAGCAATGATTACTTTTTATCGCTTCCCTATTCATTTATGACATCTTTCTGACTTTATATGTGACAACCGGTCGCAGAGTAGCAATCACCCTTCCAACATTTGCTTCAACCAAATCTTTTACAACACTATCCACCTCCTTGTAGCATTCTGGAGCTTCCTCATACAGTAGATCCTTTTCGTCGCAGACAACCACGCTTCCCAGATGCGTTCGTCGAAGTCCCTCCATGGCTTGTGGTGTTTTACCATACTTCAAAGGCAAGGAAGCGAGGGCCTTTTTGCGGGGCGTGGTACGTCCTGCACCGTGGGCCAAGGAATTGGCGGTATGAGGTTGGGCTGTTGGGTTTGGGAGAAAGAGGTAGGAAAAGCTGCCTCTTGAGCCGGGAATAACGCAGAGACCTCGATCTGATGGTGCGGCGCCTTTTCGGTGGATAAACTGGGTTTGTGTGTCGGTTGATACCATCTCCATCCAATTGTGGCAAATGTCAAGGACTTTTCGCTCTGGACTAGTGTTTAGACAGGAGAGAAGACGTTGAGCAATCAGATCCCGGTTCCGCGATGCCCAACGCATTGCCATGTTGTGATCAGATAGGTAGGCGGTCAGTTCGGATGAAGGGTGAGTTAAAGGGACGGTTGCAGTTGATGCATGCTTTGCAAGAATAGATGGACCAAGGGCTCGCGATCCAGAGTGCACTATATATAAAATGTTTCATAATTGTGAAATGATGCAAACTAATGAGTAAACATTCTCACGAAAAATCCTCCCAGGAAAGTTCTTTTATACCCACCAAGTAAGAGAGCCTTCCCGACATCAATCCCAAGGTCACGAAGCAACACCTCATCCTCAACGTGCTCCACCACTTGTATCTCTGCAAAATGGTTTCCGGCTCCAACAGTTCCAAGCTGGTCATCAAATGGAGTAGGGGACACGTCCCCCTTTGCAAGCCAGTCCGTTGTACACCCCTCCAACCACGGGCCTTCTATGCCACGAATCTTTTGTGCAGTTTTCTCTGGGAACAAGTTAAATGCGAGTTGCGTCGTAAAGAGCGACATACCACAACCTATCGTGTCAACATTAAAGAACGCACGTGTCTCCCCATCAAAAGGACGACAACAAAAAAAAACGTACCAACATCACTCCCAACCAAAGCAGGATACGCACATCCCTCACAAACAACCACCGCACCAATCGGAAACCTATTCCCAGGATGAAGATCTGGCATACCCGCTACCCGAACAACCCCTCCAAGTTTACACAAAGCCTTTAACTGGCTCGTTGCGAGAGGATCTATTTCGACATGGTGGGCGAGGATCGTGAGTGGGATATCGTCAGTGTTGGTTTGGATTTTCTGGGTTCCGATAAAATCTTCTCCGGCTGACACGAGTATGACACTAACAATGCCAAAAAAAAAAAATCATTAGAAACAAATACTTGCGAAAAAAAAATAAAAGATGTGGTGCTCCGTACCCATCATTCTCAATCCTCCTCCATACACCAAGATCGCCACCCCCAACCTCACTCCCATCGGCCAAAAAAACTCGACAGGCTTTAATCAGTCGTAACTTGGTTTTCGCAAATTGGATAATGCGTCCCTTGAATTGTATCATCTCTTCTGATACTATTGCACTAGATGCGTTGTTGAGGTCAGGTATGGAAACAAGGACGATGGTGCGTTGCTGTTGGTTGGAATTTTTGGCAATCGTGAGACGTAGTGATGGCATTGTGGGTTTGTTTGCTTGTTGTTTTTGGATAGCGTGGTGGGTACGTCCGGAGTGTTGAATTGCTGGGATTAAAAAAACAGTGCACAATAACTTGAACAAAAACCCGTCCAAACGAGTCCTCAAGTAAACTATTCCTTTCCATTATGAAAGTGTGACTTTACCGCGCAAGTGGCACAGTAACCAGATGTGTCACTCGTCCTCCAAAAACCAATTTCACATAATGTGTGGGAAAATGCAAATGTCGATACTAGTAGCATTGCACTGAATTAACCACACTTATTGTACCATCATCATGAAGATAAACAAAAAGACGGGTCCAATACAGGCAGCCATTAAATGATTGTCCTTGCGGCCATCTCAGAGTTGAACATTCTCCTGTAGCAGTTTCAGGACTCACTGTATTTACTTGTTTTACACCTCCCTCTCTTCCCTCTCCCCCTCTTGTTCTTTACCCTCGACTCTCAGCAAGCAATGATGAGAATGCAGATCTGGTACCAAGGACCTCGCCCTCCCTACAATAACAACGTGACTCCTTACAACGCTACTACTACAATACTGTTACGATCGCAGGTATATCTCTGTGGTGTACCGCCATACCCATTCCCCAGTCCAACTCTGATTTTACTAGTATCTGAACAACCTCCGACCAAACAAAAGCTTCGGAAAAGTGCCTGATAGGATTCCTCTCATGGTGGTGGGTGCTAGTTACCCGGTTACCCGGTTAGACCAACCGTAATGTATTGCGTGCGTAATAAGGCCTAGTAGTGAAGTTAGCTTATCCGGGCTGGTTGTCTCCAGACCCAATGGTTCAATCCACACTAGCGTATTCCGCATGACATTTGTTATTGCCAATACACTATATTGATAATTTAACAGCCATCATTCAAAAAACAAAACTATAAAAACCAGCAATGGAAGCAAAAAGCGAGGGGAACAAACTACACCAATAGATGAAATAAAGATACTAACATATAAGAGATACCCTCACTCCGGTCCTGCAAAATCCACCCTCCGAAAAAATAACAAGAAATACACAGGCAAAAAAAAAATACCTCCTACATAAAACTTTCCAAGATACTGCAAAAAAAAAATAGCGAGACAAGTACTCAAACCACTTCCATACCCAATTTTGTTTTTTTCCCAACTCTCCATAAATAGAAGCGCAAAAAGATGTGTGTATACAACGGATTGCAAATTCAGCAATCGACAGGGGGGAGGGCAAGCACATAAAGAAAACCACTTGTCCTGAGAGGTCCGTGCAAATAAACGTTGATATAGGCAGTGGAGACGTCATTGAAAAAAAGAGTGTGATATCCCCTCGCTGCCCCTCTAACGCTCTTTTTCAAACAGCGACCTTTTTAATATTCTTAAAGATAGGGAGACGATGTCCGGCATCCGAGTAAGATTGAACTTCACCCTCGTTCAGGGTATCCTCCTCTATGATCGCCTCACGCACAGGCGAAGGATGTCCAGACGGAGGGGGTGACAAGAGCTGCGCATGCTGCTGATATGTCATGCCTTTCGAGGTGGCATATGCCGTAGAGGGGCTGGAAGGTGACAAATAGTGCTGATCGGTAATCATGCCTGTCGAAGGGTCAATATGGAGCGGGGTCCCGGGTAAAAATCCACTGAAGCTCTCGGAACGTCCCTTTACCCACGAGCGCTGGTTGGGAGTAATGAGCGTACTAGGCTGCGTCACTGAGCGAGCGCGACGGGTCCTTTCACGAGGTGGCGTCGCCATCGCATTAGAAGAGGTCGAATGAACACTGGGTATATGGTTTCCGCTCGCCATGGCATCGTACATGACCGAATTGGGCACTGGAGGAGCAAGCAGATGCGATTGGACATGATGAGGGTACAAGTCAGGGTAATTGGCTGCTCCCTCGGCAAAAGTGACTTCATGGCGCATGTCGGCATAGCTCAGTCGACGTTGTTCCGTATAGCCAGCTAAAGGAAGAGAGGCCATGCCCACCTCCGTAGGGGAACCGAGGCGTGTGTCACGGAGCATCTTGTTGAGGTGCTCAACATCTTGATCTTGTTGAGCGCTATAACCGTCCGCCATCGGGGCAATGTCTACCGACGGTCGACGGCCAGAAAAGTAGGCATCGGCAATGGCCCGATGGTCGTAGAGATGCGTCGGAGCCGCGGTAACAGACTTTGGCGGGGCTGTATTGATGAACGATGCATGTGTGGGTGACTGCACATTGTCGCCAGGCTCATCACCGACCCCCATGATGCTCTCATGGCTGCTAGACAGCGTACTAGCGCGATCCCTTGTTTGCACCGAGAGGCCGGCTGTCTTCTCGTCACTCGGCTTGCGAATAACTATAAGCTTCTTATCAATGTCTTGAAGCTTCTTCTCTACATCTTTCTCAGTATGGATGAAACAACACCGCTTTCCGTACGGGCAGGTGCCTTTCTCCCAGAAAGTCTTGCACATTTCTGTCTTGTATTTGGGATGACGATCCACAGGCCGGAGCTCTGTTTCAGAGTGCGCAAACTGACACTTGTTTCCATAGCGGCAAGTGCCGGTTTCCTCCCAAGAACGACAGAGCTCAGTCTTGTATAAACTCATCTTTTTAAGCTCTCGGTCAATCTTGGTAGGGCTGCCAGACGTTGTCGTTTCGCCAGAGCCTCGACGTTCGGTTGTAGCAGAGCCACTTGAGGTAGAGCCGTCAGAGGTCACTGAGCGCTTCCGCGTGTAAGGAGGGCGAGTGGCCGGAGAAGAAGGGAGTGGGGCGGAATTGTAGGGGCGTGCACCTGCCATGTAACGGGCTGGAACAGTACCCAAGTGGCTGTTAACACTGGCAGTTGTAAGCTGTTGCTGATGCATCAACAAGGCATGTGCATTAGGAGTGAAGGCTCCTAGAGGCATGTGTGGAGTTTGCGGGGTGGCCAATCCTCCTAATGCGTAAGAGGGGCGGACGGTGGCGTAAGGAGTACCGGGTAACGAGGCTGCGTTCATGACCAGAGCGTCTTGATAGGCAGCCGCTGCTGCAGCGTATGCGGCATCGTCTGGATGAAGGGCGGCGGCCCCAGCATCCTCGGTATCAATGGGTAAGCCATTCCTCATAGCAAAGTCATGGTTAGCGGAAGGACGTCGAACGCGGCCAGCACCCGAAGAGGCAGGATCGAACATCCTAGCCTCTCGATTATAATTGTCTTGCTGCATTTCCCTGACGCTCGGACGGCGATGGGCCAATGGTCCCCCTTCAGGAGGCGCCATCTCATACGACGGAACATCATACAGCTTTCCCTCACCCATGGTCGGATCGCGCGGTCGCTGCTGAAGCAAGATGCTCATAAAGTTGGCTTAAACGGTGAAAGGTAGGAGGCGTCTAGCTGCAGTTGCTAGGTGTTGTTCTGGGACGGGGTGACCAAGGGACAAGCGTTTGAAAGGAAAAAGATTTGCTATGAAAAGTGACACAAGAAGAAATCAGTAAGCAGAGTGCGCAAGTCTGATAATCGCAACAATCAACAACATACCAGAGAGAGCACTTCAAAGCCCAAAACTAATATTTATTAAAACAATCTGACAAGCGAGACAAGGTAACCAAGACGTTTGAGGTAAACACTTTTTGCAGGACGTGCGGAAACCGGAGGAATGGAGAAGAAATACAAGGATAGACTAGTTAGCGTTGGAGGGACAAGGCGAAAGGGTGCGCCATGGGCATGATAAGAAAAGATGGCCAGTCACAAAAGCAAGGTCTCTCTCCTCCAAAGGACGGTGGGGGGGGGGGGCCAAAGCTGTCACCACAGCTAAAAGGTCCTTTTCAAAATGTCGGCAGCCAAAGGAGGAACTCCAAGAGACGAAAGAAGCAAGAAAGCAGTTGAAGGCGATACGGAAGGGCTTGTTGGTCCTCTTTGGCGCAACAACGAATTGTATGACTGTGCACAACCGTGCCACAAAGCGCTACTTAACTCCTTCCAGCAGACCGCTTGACCCGCTCTCATCAACCACCCAGCCACCTCAACTAATGGAACATACCTGTTTTCAAAAACAAAACGACGAACAACAGTTGCAAAATATCGTTTAGGGATAACTGATTGAAAAAGAAGAAAGATGGCAAACAAGGGTATTCTGGTGCTCCACGCTCAGGACTTGCGAATGGGGCGAACGAGAAAACGGGAGGGAACGTGCAGTCGCGCCTTTTCTTTTATGTGGCCCCTCCGCAACAAAAGAGACTGTCAGTCGTCGAAAGTGGGAACTTGAAAGTGTGGGTTACGTGAAGGTGTGCGTGGTGGGGGGGGGGGGGGGGGAAAGGTGGGAGCACTTTTTGGAACCAAGCGGCAGCTTGTTTCCTTTGTCTTAGCGGGCGCGACTGGCAAGTGCTGAAGGGACGGGAAAGACAACTGCGCAAGGGGTAAATGACATATTCACAGTGTTTTGATTTGCTGACAACGTTGTTTAATAGCAAAGTTGTTTTCAACGACGAGTTTCTTGATAAGCGCAACATTGAACGCTGCGTTGGAAATAAACCAGAAAAGGTACGCGTTCAGCCCTCGGCTGTTTTTCCAACAACTGGCCCAAAACCTGTTTGCAGAAAGGCAATGCACAAAAGATTGGCAGAGTTGTCAGTCAGTCCCGTCATCCTGACGGGTTTTACACAAGTTGTGTGTTTTCTGCTGAGGATTCAAAAGTCATTACAAGCCGTGTAATGAAGGCATTGCGGATTGCTTGGTTGAAGTGTTTGCAAGGCTTCAAGGCGGAACGTTTTTTCTTTTTTTGCAAGCGTGGCTTTAACGAGTCATGCAACGCATCTCTCCTATTAAAAGGGTACAAGTTCAACAGTTGGGCAATCAAATCCTACATCCCTTTGGCCAGCTCAGGAACGTGTCGCAAAAACGATCGCAAGAGGAGGTGGGGGGTCCTTCTCAGACTAGTTAAAGTGGATTCAGATTTTTATCAAAAAGGTCCGTGTGTGTGCGGTAGGAACAGAGCCAATGAATACATTGATATGCAATTAATTAGTGTACACCCATCTCTTTCCATGCATAACCATGAGCAGTTTACGAGTCAAAACACACACAAAAGCTCGTTTGTTCCCCGTCCTTGACAGTTGCGTCAAAAGCACAGTTTGTTCCACGACCGACGTTTCTCTGCAAAGAAATGACAGATCGTTAGTCGTTCTATTGTCCCACCTCTAGGAGCTGTGTGTTGCCAAACCACAGTCCCAAAAAACGTTTGTGCATATCGTGTTGCGTACCATGAGCAAGAAATAGAATCCAAACAAGAGTTCTCTTCATCACCCGTAAAATAGCATCCAAATATCGAATTATTCAATGATTCGAACGTTCAATCTTTGTCTCGAACGTTTTGTCTCGCATGAGTGGCGCAGTCTATCTCGGAAGCTGTGCCGATAATTTTGGACACACTTGTTTGGGGCCCATTCCCCCAACATCCCCATTCTGTGAGCAATGACAATTACAGTAGATGCCGTTTACATATATCCCATCAAAAGCTGCAGAGGAATAGCTGTCAAGTCAGCTGCTATTAGTCAATGTAAGTATATGTGATGTAGATGTATGCTATTTCATCACTAATTGATCAATCAGATGGTATGTTTATCGGATCGATGATTGTTTAGGCTTGCAAGAAACCAACCGTGACTATTTTTTTGCCTAGGCTTTGAACTCGATCGCTTCTGGGTTCTATCAGACTTGGAGGGTAATCAAGTAACTCAAAGAAAACATCCCCGCCTGGCTCTCGTATCCCCTCGCATCAAATTAAACATTTCATCACAAGATGATATCCCCGTCAACGCTTACCAACTTGGTGGTCAGTTGATTGTATCAGCACCAGGCATGGAAAAGGACCTTGTTATCGAGTTTAAAAATCAAAAGTGTGCATCGATGCGGCGACAGGTTCAAGTGTGGGCAAGTTTGGTGGATGGGTTGGACGAGGGAGACGAAGCCGCCGAGTGGTTTTCCAAATATTTGGAAATGGATGTTAGGTTGCTGGTCAAGGATGTCTCGTGCATCCGATCATTGGACAAACGACATGTCCCTGCACGCAAACTCTTTAGCCACGAACCACAAACAGCCTTTTCAGACGGATTCCCCTTCCTCATCACAAATACTGCTTCGCTCGTCGATCTCAATGCACACCTCGCTACCAAAGACATTTCCCCAGTATCTATGGAGAACTTTCGTCCCAATATTGTCATCACATCACCGTCTCTCGCCCCATATATTGAAGAAACCTTTGTCAAACTCTCCGTCAATGGAGCAAACATGCTTTATATTGCGTCCCGGTGCACCCGGTGCATTCTTCCAAACAATAATCCCGTAACCGGTATCCCCCACGTTCGTGAACCACTAGCTACACTCATGCAGTACAGGAGGAGTGATCCTGGAGCACAGTTCAAAGCATGTTTTGGTATGAATGCCATTCAAGCGACAACAGGGTGGGTTTTACGGACGGGTGATATTGTGACTGTTGTTGAACAGGGTGTACATGACCAACGAGGGGTATGGTTGGGAAACGAAACAATCTTACCGGTTGGCAAAGAAGAGTGCAAGCAATTGGTGCGAGCCGATGATCGGTGGTGGAGATTTTATAATGCGTTGGTGTCATGGTGGACCTTGTCGATTGCGCCTGTATTTTGGAGCTGGTGGCCCTACTGATACGTCATGTAAAACGCAATATAGATATAGATGTTGTGATGGTAGAAATATATCACGTCGGCATGAACACTGTGAACGTCAATAATGGGTTCTAAAAAGTCAATGTACAAGGTACTAGACAGTTTTTTTCTTGAGAGTCCAGTAAATACTAATATGCACAATGTTAACATTATTTCGCTTTCAAACTAAACGCTTTTACAAGAAAGCACCACACACACACACATGCTGACACACAAACGGTCAAACTACTGTCGTACTGCTATCATTCTTTAACCCTTGGGCCTCAAACTTGTCCTCCTCCTCAACGTGATGCTTTTGGCCGACGCGGAATTGCAGGTACGCAAACACACCCACCCAGAGTACACAGAGAGCTCCAAACACTACATACGGCCAGGTCCTTTTGACCTCTTCACCGTCGTTGTACAAGGCGATTCCAAAGGGTATGTTGATCAGGGCAAGGAGAAACACAATACGTCCTAACCACCAGTGGACTTTGTCCCACCATGGGATATAGTTTCGGGTGGGGTTGAACAGCCTGTCGATGATCCAGCCAAGGGCCAGCTGCGGTGCAGATAATATGATAATCAAGAGACCAAATACCTGAAAAAGGATTCCATATCAGCGGCAGAACTCAACAAAAAGTGTGGGGCCATCAGCTACTAAACTCACCACATGCGCCCCGTTCCCTTTCACATTGAAATGACTTTCACCCTTGACACCCACCACATGATACACCAATCCAAACCCAACATATGTAAACACCCCTGCTGCCAACAACATGAGTGCCCAGTGGAGCCTAAACCACCATACACCCAGAGTGGGTTTAAAGAAGCGTGCGATGACAATCGCCATCGGCGCGAGGACAACCCATCCGAGAAACATGAGGACACCGTGAGCTTGAATCAGCGTGCCAGTGTTGGCAGCGGCGTCGTGGACCACGTTTGATGTCGTTCCATTTGGTTGCGCACCAGAGAAAGCTGTAGAGCCGTCCACCAGGTTCCCTGTTGTGGTGCCTCGAGCAGTGTGCCGAGGAACAGTTGTGGCACTGGTGGGTGGAGCACCCACATATCCTGCCCAAATGAAGCCTTGACTAGCCGACTGTATGGCTGGAAGGTTGTTCCCCGGTGAAGTGATGGATCGGTCAAATGTGACAACATATGTTTGGACATTGTTGATGGTGAAGATTCCAGTACTATTTGCGATGATTTGGAGATCTTGGGTTGGGTTCAGCGTTGGGAGGCGGTGCCCACTGGCTGTTCGGCGGGTTATTGCGACATTTTGGCCATTGGAAACGGGGTAGGCCATCTATGTAGTTTTCAAGTAAATTCACTCGGAAAATGAGCCAAAAAAAAACCCAAAAAAAAAATGCAAACATGCAAGCACACGAACCATGACATCCGCAGCATCCATACTCGTCCCAATTCCAAATCCAACCCACCCAAACTCTTTTGGAAATTCCACACGAATCCTCACTTTATTGTTTCCAATGTTATTCGAATACACGCAAAAGATGGGTTGTCCAATCTGGAAACATTGTGGGTTGGCAAGGATGGCTGGGTGTAAGAACAAGAATCAAAAGATGAGATGTTCTGCACCTCCCTCTGTGCGGACACGAAAACAAGAATTGTGTGAACCTACTCTGTATAAAGAGAACAAGGACTCCAATGGAGAAATACAAACGTCGTCGGCCAAACATGACGGACAATGATGGAGAGAAATAACAAGCGAGAGCAGTTCGATAGCGCTAATGTTTCTTTTCTTTACGAAATCCCAAGTTAAGTCATTCAAGCCCTTTAAACCAACCGGAATTTAACAAAAAAAGAACACTTCCCACCCCTCAGCCAAACCTAAAAAAAACAAACCCTTTTGTCCCATCCATCATCATCGAGTCTTTAAACGACTTGTTCAAATAGTGTGCAAACAAAGCACACACGCAGAGCTCCGCCCCCCCAACCGATTGCCCTTTTTTGGGTCCCCCCTTGTGACTATCGGGCAGTCATTGTTAAGGAAATTCCTGGAACACTTTGTGAGCCACACAGCCAAGACTCGGTTTAAGACATGGTTGAGCGTTTGTGTGTGCTCCTTGATAAAAGACTCTAGAAGAACAAACATTGTGCTCTTGGGTTTCAACAATGTGCTCTTAAAACTGCTCCGTAACTTGATGGAAAACAAAACAGGTTATGTAAGATCTCCAGCTTTGTATCGCCAGCCCCCCAATCACGCTGCAAAAGGATAAGGTTTTTGATGCGGGCAAAGTAAAAAAAAAAACGATTGCGCCAACGACCCCTTCAAGGCTATGCTTCCATACAGTTAGTGCTGAACTGCCACCAACATACCAAACTACACATTAGGACCGCGCGACTGGTCTCATTTCACCTCCACTCTTTAGTTTTTCACTTGAAAGTGAGGAAACCTTTGTTAAAGGGCTTAATTTTGGAACCTAACGATGGGTTCCCCATGTCAGGATTTACAGACGATTTATAACCGGGATGTTGGCCAGCATTTGCTGAAACTAGAACAAAACATTCCATGATGGGCCATAATGGGCGATGCCAAAGGTCCAAAGGTAGACGAACATGCTCGCCGTATAGCGATAGATACAATCGCTACTTTTTTTAACGATAAGAAATAAATAAAAAAATCCCGGACGATCAAAACTGGGTCATGTTGGGATATGAAAAAAGCATTTGCTATAGGCAGTCACTCGAGAACGTGTTCTGAACGCTTACGTAAATGGTTTTCCCCAGCTGGATATTCCCGCTTGTGATAGCTTCCGAAAAAGCCCCAATGGTCGCTCTAATAATAACTTTTGGATCTTTTTCTAGTCCATATGGCGGTCTAAAAAGCGTGTGTTGGTGCTTCGAGAATATTCATCGCCTTCTGTATTGTTGTCGACTGCCACTGGTGATGACGATGATTTACTATTTCTGGCCATCTCGTATGCTCGTCGTTCATTGTTCCGATCTCTTTTCGACCCTCAGTTCTGTGATGTATCCTCATCTTACAACGCAAAAAAAGGCGAATCGTAACCTCTTGACCATAATTGACCACCTTTTTTTAGGGGGGGAGGCCCATCGAGTGGAGTGGAAGAAAAGTAATTGCGTTTGATGTGTTTTAACCTCCGCGTAAAAAAGAAAATAGGGATCGCTCTGCATTCAAATATCGAAATCACAAAAAGTCATTGAATCAGTCTCACGCAAAAAGAAACTTTTTTTGCAACACGGGTTTGCCGGCCTGTTTCTCTCCTTTGAGCCCCAAGGAAGGTTCTTGTGTGATTTCAAGACTCGTTGTCGGCTCCATCTCCTGGTGCACCGCGTTCGTCCCAGAGCTGTTTTCAACCTGCCCAGCGAAATTTCACAATGTCAGAAGGAGAATCGTTGTATGCTCGGACAACGGCGGAGCGGATTACCAAACCCAAGGCTGCCACCATCGGATACTACGATTTGGAGAAAGCCGTGGGGGAGGGCAACTTTGCCAAGGTTCGATTGGCAACACATACGTTGACCGGAGAGAAGGTGAGTTGATATCTGCGCTCGTCTTTGGACCAAAAAACATATTAGTCGCTGACCAAAAAACGTTATCGTATATCCTCAGGTCGCTGTTAAAATCATCGACAAGTCAAAGCTCGACAAAACCACGTCAAAGAAGCTGTTCAGAGAGGTCCGAATCATGAAGCTTTTGAATCACCCGCACATTGTCCGGCTGTACGAAGTCATAGACACACCAAAGGAACTGTATCTCATCATGGAATACGCCAGTGGCGGAGAAATCTTTGACTACCTAGTGGCCCATGGACGAATGAAAGAAAAGGAAGCACGTAGACATTTTCGTCAAATCGTTTCTGCCATTGACTACTGTCACTCTCTCCATGTTATTCATCGAGACTTGAAAGCAGAGAATTTGTTATTGGACGGAAATATGAATGTCAAGATTGCAGACTTTGGGTTCTCAAATCAATTTTCCCCGGGACAGAGGTTGAATACTTGGTGTGGGTCACCTCCTTATGCGGCTCCCGAGCTCTTTCAAGGAAAAGAGTACTCTGGTCCTGAAGTAGATATCTGGTCACTCGGTGTGGTCCTGTATGTTTTGGTATGCGGAGCGTTGCCCTTTGACGGCTCTACGCTAGCCAAGCTGCGAGCCAGAGTGTTGGCTGGCAAATTCAAAGTTCCGTTTTACATGTCCACCGGTAAGGACCCTTTCTCTACATCTAGGTCTGAACTATAGGGTATTTTTGTTTCTAATAAACCAAATAGATTGCGAACGGCTCATCAAGCGCATGCTGCAACTGGATCCGTCCAAACGAATAACATTGGATCAAGTAAAACAAGACAAGTGGTTCAACGAGGGTTATGAGCACGAGCCTCTCCCCGTCCCCCAGGTGCTGAGTCTCACTCCGGAGCAGATAAACCATGTTTTAGATGAGCTTGAAGAAATTGGCCTGGACAGGGTAGCAGTCAAAAAATCTTTGGACGAAGGCGTGTATGATCATCTGTCTGCAACATACTATTTGATTGCGGACAAGAACTTTAAACGCAAAACTGGAGAAGCTGGACGTGATGGCGAGCGTCCTGTTACCGGTGCCGCTGAATCAGAGGCTAACAAGCCGCCTGGACCGGGACCTAATGGACGCAGGGAAAGCAACGTGCCAGTTCTTCCCAACATTACGCCCACGGCGTCTCGTAAACTCGCTGAAGCACCTAATATGAACGCAATAGTTGAGGAAGGCGCAGCTGGTGGATTGCCTAACGGCGTCGAAGCTCCGGCAAGGAGGGCCTTGAATCCTATCGAAAGGCCTGGGTCTGGCACACCTGAGCGACAAAGAGCGAGAACAACAGAGCCACAGGACACTACTGAAGATGGTGGACATGCGGCACGACCTCCGTCAAGTAGTGGGGTTCGTGCGGCCGTGAATGCCACCTCGACAGCTGCCCGCCGACGTGCAACGGTTTCCACTCCCGTTGCGGTAGCAGATTTGAAAAAGGAGCTTTTACAAAACAATATGGCTGCGGCGGTAGCTGCAGCTCAAGGATCTCCTACATCATCGACCGGAGTCGTGGCAGAAGAGAATGTTCCAGAGGTGGTTGTCCGTCCACGACCCCGGCCAACCCTTCCTTCAGCTGGCCGAGAGCGTCCGGCCTCATTTGCCGGAGTACCGTCCAACCCAGTCCCAGTCGCACAAGCTGCCAGTGAAATGCACACCACAACTACTCAAGTGGTGCCACCCGCTGCTGCATCTGTGGCCATTGCTACTGTTTTGCAACCTTCTACGGTTCGCACCGCCACACGCAGAAACCGTGCTCAAACAATCGATTCGGCGGCTGCACCCTACGCCCTACAAGCCGCCGCGGGAGCTACCGCTTCTAACGACTCCACCGCCGCAACATCACCGAGCCGTCCTACATCGGCCCATCCCTCCACGCTCTCTTCCTCGCAATCCCAATCCGGTTCTCAGCTGTCCCTGGCTGAGCGCCTCAAAATCAAGTTCCGTAAAGAGGGTCAACGGGCCGAACCCCGCGTCCTCCGCTTCACGTTCTCTGTCTCGACCACGTCGACCAAAGAGCCCGAAGCGATTCTGACCGAAGTCCTCCGCGTTCTAACTGAGGCAGGTGTCAAATTTGACGTCAACGGCTTTATTGCGAGCTGTAGTTTCCAGGGCATAGATTTTGAGATGGAAGTGTGCAAACTTCCGAGACTGGCAGTGAATGGTCTTCGATTTAAGCGAATGAGTGGTGACTCGTGGATGTACAAGAATTTGTTGACAGATCTGATTTCAAAGATGAATTTGTGATAACTTTTTGAAAATTCATTCCCGTTGGGAAATAGATCTAGGCGAAACGTTGCAATGGGTCATTTTGTGGCCCGTTATTAAATAGGGGAAGAGGGAAAAGCGGAGGTTGGGGACTCTTTTCATTTTCGTGTTTTTGTTTACCCTTGCAGTCTTGTATACCACTCCTTCTTTAATAGAACATCATGTGTTCAAACTTTGGCTACGGATTTTTTTGTTTTGCTTTTGCATCGTACGGGAAATGCATCGCATCCATAATGGAGCCGTACACTGCAGTTTGTTATGCTACGACCTTTTGCGCGCATTCGCGTTGAAGACAGATCTAATATGGAGCACATAGGAACAACAAAAGTCTGCCAGATGACTATCGAATGCCAGACTGGAAAGGTCTCCTAAAAGGAGCTTACTGAATGAAGGAAGCTGTGGCATACGCTCCCAGCGAGATATGCAACCCGAATCCTCCACATTGTACTTTTAACGATAAATCATAAACAAACCAAACATAACGAAATCGATCAGGTTATAAGAAAGCTGTCTATCGTGGTTCAGTCCCAGGGTATGATTTTTAAAGATTTCCACTGATATCAAGACTCAAATAACCCTCTTCATGTCTGCCTTAACCTGTCTTTTTAGCCCAACCGGTTCCCCATCCTCCAGCTCTACTCCACTAATTCCACCTTCTCGATCCAACAATTTTTCTAAATACTCCTTGTCCTTTTCCAAAAAGGGAGACAGATTTTTGTCTCGCGCTGACATGGAAGGAGAAACGTCCCGGTTTTCTGTCGAATCGGAAGCCAAAGGTGTACGTGCCGTTGAAGAAGGGTAAGACGGTGAGTCTACGATCTCTATCGTTGCCGATTTTGAGGGTGGCGACGGTTTGCGGCGGGAGAACAAAGAAGAT
Organism: Spizellomyces sp. 'palustris'; assembly: GCA_006535965.1. NCBI lineage: Eukaryota > Fungi > Chytridiomycota > Chytridiomycetes > Spizellomycetales > Spizellomycetaceae > Spizellomyces > Spizellomyces sp. 'palustris'. The sequence goes on along the minus strand of QEAR01000021.1, from coordinate 201,982 downwards.
AGGAACGGGGATCGGACGGTGGTTGAAAATAAAGACTAGATGGGAAAATAATCAATGGTAAATATTGGTAAATACTGGGGTTGCCTGATGCGTACCTGTGGATGGCGGCGCATTGATGCCCATCGACATGGCAAATATGTCATGTTAACCTGTATACAATTGATCATGGTATGCACTGTTTTTTTTCGAATAAGGGCCCTGAACGGAATCCTTTTAAACAAAGCTTTGCAATGACCAAAAAGCAAAGCGCTCCAGGCGATGTGGCTTATTTGTATACATAATCAAACATGCGCCACACGATGAGGTCATGGGCAATGACGCTCGTTGACTTGCAATCCTGTGGTAAGAAAAAAAAAACGATTAGCGAATGGACTTGTTGGTTTCTGGTATCAGGATTCGTTCAACGCTTGTTCCATTACTTGTTCCATAGTTACTTTAAAGATACTTTGGATGGAAATTTCGACTGGAAACTGCGGCCCTGGTGCATTACGTGTTTTGTTTTTTTCCATCTCGAGCAGCTGTGTGAAGGGTTGATATAAGGGAAGGGGGGGCTTGTTTATTGGGGCAACGATTGTCAGCAAGAAAAGCTACTAGTTTCAAGTCTTTTTAGCTTGTCAACTGTTCTGATTTTTTTGGCGCCATCAGAAAGGAGAGCGAGATTTGGAGGGGAAATAAACATTTTCGATATGCGAGCCTTTCAGTTGATTTACAGCATAGAGGCAAACCCGCCTGTAGCTCCACATCCGCAACTGCCCACTGAAGATCATCCTTCCTCCATTCAAAACCTACCATCTCGCAGCGATTCATCCGACACGATCGTTGCTATACCCGCACAACCACCAGTTGCACCCCTGCGCGCCAATTCATACTTTGGTCAAATAAACTCCAACGAGATTTCGCCAAATCCAACATCCCCCGGCGGAATATACGAGAACCTTGTTTGTCCATTATGCTTTACGTTACCGCAACGACTAAAACGACTGCCATGTTGCGGGAATCGCATGTGCGCTGAATGTGGGAAGGAGTGGGTAACGGGGCACGGGACATGCCCTTTTTGCAGAGCGGATCTGGAAAAACTCATAGCTGATGCGGACGTCAAAACAAGAGACTGTCACATAGTTCAGACTCTGCAAGTGGAGGAAGAGCATCATCAAACCATTCCTACGTACATTCGCAGTCGACGAAAAGTGTATCTCCCGGACGACCTGGAAGCACAGGAAAAACTGGATGAAATCGATGTGCTATGTCCTCTTCGTTTGCCTAAAGAAGGACACTGGATAGGAGAATGCACGTGGGTTGGTCCGAGAAAGGACGTTCGTACACATTTGGAAGAGGATTGTCCAGGGCGAATCGGTATGTACTTGCCCTATGGCAGCCCTTATGCCAATGGAGTTGGGCTATTTGTTTGTTTTTTTTTTTTTTTTTGCTAGCCGCAAAAAGTCTGATTTTTCAACATTATTTAGATCCAACCACAGGTCATGTTTCATCAGAATTAAAGTCCTTTGCATTCATCGGGCTGGACGATTTAGATTGGGAGGATGATCGTGATAGCATCACCGCCGGACATACCGCGGTGTCAGTGGATGAGGAAGGAACGCCTCTGGCTTTGCTCGCCAGGGGTCATCTGCAGTCCATGTCAAACGGTGATTACCAAGTGGAATTGCAGGACCAAGAGCCACGGTCTTACTGGAGGGCTGTCCTTTGTTCGAAATTGACGTGGACGCTGTTTACGTTGGGCATCCTGGCAGGCTTCATTTTGTACATGGTTTTTGGCACGGCCAATTCGGGATCCAATGCGCCTTCTTCCTCGAGACTTTCTTGACACGAGCTTGGGTCCTATTTCCTGTAAATGCTTTTGGCTAATTTTTTGTATGTATCAACGTAATAGCAATTTTTTGTCAATGTAAAAAGTGGACCAGTAGATGCTCTGGTTGACCCAGCGCATGGTCGTAAACTTGTAATAATCCCATCTGGCCCAATCTAAAAAACGGCAAAAAGATAATAAAAGGGCCATGCCCTTGTTAATCAACTCAGCCCCTAAAAAAACAGATTGGAAAATGACGCCCCGAAAGACCGAGCAGCTGCAAGGAGACAAAAAACGAAATCCGATAAGCGTTCTATCCAACTTGCCCTTTGACGTCATGTGCACACGGCGTGCTTCTAGCGCTGCTTTTTCAGCTTTTGGACTTTTCACACTTGTGGATCCAATGCCCTCAAATTTACCATTAATCATGACTGTGCCATTGATATTGATTGCAACCAATACCATGATGGGCATTGGTTCTTTTGGTTGCTGTGGTAAAAAAGCCGGGCAAAGGGCCTGGTTTTATTGATTATTAGAGGTCTCGTCGTCGTGCCTCCACCCTCGAGACAACATTTGGGGTCATTGTCTCCTTTGAACAATTATCAAGTGCTTGTAGGAAATACTCTTTATCGATTATTCTGCTGCACAAGACGACCACGACGACGACGACTACGGTTAACCAAAACTCCAGAACCTATACGCGCTCACCCCCAACGTTTTATCTCTAGTTCCTTCGCGCAACCCCCAACAATGCGTGTCCTGCCGAGTCTCTGGATATGTCTCGCCGTTTTCCTGGCGCAGGTCCTCTGTCAGGACCCTGCAGCACCTATTGGGGCTGTCACGTCCCAAGTGGGTCAAGATGGCGCCTGGACGGGGTCGGTTGAGGTAATGCAGTAACAACGTCTCCTGTTTGAGATCAGCGTTCAACAAGCTTGACATTTCATTTTCATACCACTCCCAGACCGATCCGAGTGTGACGTCCATGACGATCGTACCCATTGTCAGTGGGAACACAGCCCCTGCAAAGAGTTTCCAAGCTGCTGTTGGCGCCCCGCCCGCGGACCTTACTCCCGGCCATATTTATTGGACCTTTGAAGGAAAAGCTGATCCGAATTATAATGGTTTTATCCTGCAATACGGACAGGCAGGCGCTCAAGGCATACTCGAATATCCAGCAGCAAGTTTCCTTCCAATGGGTCCAGGGCTCAACCCTTTTACATCCGCGTCGTCAAAACCCTGGATAGCATCAGGCACACCCGTCACATATGCCATCATCGCCGTCGCTGGCGCCACGGTCCTCTTTGTTGGCATGTTGCTCTGGATTGCGAGCAAAAATCGAGCAAAGCCGATGGCATATGGTACGGGCACACTTGGTAAAGGCGGCAGTCTTCGTTCCAGACCAAGCGTCACTTACAAGCCAGATGTGGAGGAGATTGTTGTGGAGGCCCCTTCTCTTCCGATCAAGCAACATGAGCCTGTACCGTCCGGCAGTGGCAGGGCGAGAGTTATGGATCTTGAAGCGTAATACGTGGACAGTAATGCATATATTGGGTGTGATCATATATAGGGGTATTTTGAACGCTGAGGTTTAATGGGCTCTGGTGTTGCGACGACAGAGAGGGCGTTGGTGGTGGAACAAAATTTGATGTATATATGTATATTATTTGTAGAGTGAATAATGTATCACTTCTATAACGTTTTCAAGGTTGAATACAAAAGTTGGCACTAGGCAGCTGGTGACATTGTACACATGTTTTTGCAACCCTTTGTTTTGATCCAATGTACTGGCCAATGTCAGTGATGCGTTGGCGTACAGGCACAGACTTGACCTGCTTACAACATTCCGGTCCAAGCAAACAAAACATTTCCCCATCCTAATTCACAATAATCATCTCCTCGCTCTCGGTATCATCAATGAGAATCGGTCCATTCGACGACCCCTCCACCTTGATAATCTCTCCCTTCTCATCCCGCTCGTCCGCCTCCACCATGACATCGGAATCCGAATCCACAAATTCCATATCCGCTTCTCTTATTTCCTTCGTCGACCGGTCAATGTCATCATCGTCCTCTGACGTGACATAGTCATGGGTATACATCGCTTCTCGAAGCTGTTTCAATGTCATCGTCATGGGTAATACCTCGTGCTTGGCAGAGCGGTTGGACCGTGGCGACGATCGAAGGGAGCCGTTGGGGGTTAGTACGGCAGGACTGCGTGGTTTATTGTGCCGAGCTGCAGGGACGCCGTTCGGTAGGGTCGTTATGGGAGGGGAAGGAGTATTGATGGGCACAGATGGATCAACGATGAACTCTGCTGATGATGGTGGTTGATGATTGGCTCCTTCAGGTGATCTGGTCGAACCAGCTTGGTGTCGCGCAGTATGAGCAGGAGAAGCCGCCTTCTCCAGCTTTGGAGTCACTTTGGATATAATGACATGAGCCACCGCTTTCTTCCCCTTTTTGGCAACTTTTGCGGGCGGTACGGAGGCGGCATCCGCTTTCTCCCGGATTTCATCAATAAGGATTCGATATAAATCCTATTCCACAGGATTCAGAATGAGCACCACGGTACTTCTCTTCCATTACCAAGAAAACTATACCTGGTCGATCCGTATTACATCTTTCCTTTGTCTCGTGGTCTGTGTGGGGGGGTTTTTGAGATCCTGTTCATTGAACCTTTAACAACACCAAGTTTCGCACCGTTAAGCCCATAAAAAACTTGATGGCCACACTCTCGACATTGGATGACAGAACATGCGCTGGAAGAAACTTTCTGTAGATTCGCTCCTCTTCCCACTCATCCAGTTGGCTAGGGAGTAGCGCCAATACTTTTGCGTGAGCCTGAGAGGGCAAAGTATGAGTATACGATGGAATCTTGACCGTAGCAGAGTTGTTGGACTATACCGGTAGTAGTTGAGCCGAATCAAGGCCCGGTTCGGGGGAAATCAGAATGCGATCGGCCTTGATGTCCTCCTCAACATCTCCAAAATCCACCACGTACTTGTCTAGACCATGTCTTGAAACGATTCTTCCTGGAAATGAAAGTCCGCAGATGGTGAGCGGTTGGCTGGAGTTAAAATCACGGAAAATGAGTAGTTAGGCACCTTCGTAAAACACGTTATTCTCAGGCCTATTGAAAGAGACAACTCGTTGATTATTTGTCAAGGCAACTGATGAAAGAAACCGTGCCGTACCACTGCGCGACCACCCGTTGACCTGGTGCGAGCCCGAAAAACTATACACAATCCAATGGTGAGATATCGTCCCCCGGATTCCGAGCAGATCTCTTTCTACCTTTTTGATCAATTCCTGCATGGCCATACCCGACGACTGTTGCGATCGCCGTATTTTGGCATGACATTTGGTACATGTGCTGTTTTCAACCAGCCCTTCACATTCCCGACAAAAGGAAATCGTCTCTGACAATCGCCGCTGAAACAACTTTTCAAACCTGTCTGCAATCTGTGGGTATCCAGTTTCTGGTGCATTGAATGTCCGGCAGTTGATAAAGACCAATAAAACATCCTTGACGAATTCTTGTATTTTCGTATAGCAGTTTTCGTCCAGCTTCATCCCGATGGTCCCAAAGTCCATGGGTTGATCGACAAAATCAAGATACTGGGGAAATCGTTCTAGATCGACAGGCTCTGCAAAAGCATCTGATCCGTTGGCTCGCAGTAAGTCTGCTAAAACCGCACCACAGAGTCTTTGTACAACTGTATCCTTTTTATGCCGAAATATCAATTTTGCACGTTTAGCCGGAGTCACTGTACTCGTTACAGAGCTCGCTCGCCCTCGCTTCAAGGATTGATCGCTTCTGGTAGGAGAAGCTGTCACCGGACGCGTTGTGGAACGATCAAGATCGTCTGGACCATTCGTGGCAAAGTGTCCTTTCTCCAACACAACCGTCAAGGATTCGTTCAAGCCGGGTAATTGACCTGCCCCAACATGATGTCGTGAAGAAGACCCTTGGACTAGACGGTGCATTGGCGATTGGTTGTGCTCGTGGTCATGCGACGAGCTTCGTTCTCTGGTATTGGATATTGATTCTTTTATCGAATTCACGCCATTTGACCATGTAGAAGATTTTGTCGCATCGCTGGCAATGTCCATTAGACCGTCAGCAATGCTTGCAGTATTTGTTAATGGTGTGATGATGTCGCGTATCAGCTGAAGATAACCACGGAGATCCAGGATTTTGGGGTTGATTTGCATTGAATTGGGTTCGAATAGAGATCGCACTGCGACGGTGAGATCCTGAAGGGCACTGTCCACATGGGCCGCATCGAGTCTATCGTCCTCACTCGCATTTTCCATGCGAAAGATTCTACCCAAGCTTTGGATTGAATCTTCTAGCTCAGTTTGTTTGGCGGAAACTCGTTGGAGAAGGGTATTGATCCCTTGCAGATTTTCGCCAAGTGGTTTGACTATGTCATTCATCATCTTTTCCACCGCCTTCCAATCCCGGTAGGCGCTTCGAATCGTCGACCAAGTTTCTTGCCCATAGTCGAGAAGTAGTTCTTCACCCTTTGCTATGTCATTTCTGGCCATGACGAAGATATGCGGCCTACGAGAAATGTTGAGGGAAACGTTACAGACAATATTTAGCCCGCAGAACGCACCAGTTGAAGACGATAACTTCTACAAGCTTGACATTTGGCTGTCCTTCTCCATCTCCAAGCCCACGCAGGTTGAATGGATCCAAACGGAAATCGTTCAGCTCTGTCGTCCACTGCTTATCATGTTTACATTCATCACCAAATCTTGCATGGAACAGGCGGACGACGGACCTTGTAGTAACCTGTTGTTTCTTCGCCCTTGACAAGTAACGGGGACTTGAAGGTCCCTTTCTCCGACGCGTTCACTGGGAATTCTTTAACGACGTTCGGGTTCAGCTGGTACTCGGCATCAGCTACTGATGCGTATTCAACCGTATTCCTTTCGGTCTGTAACCGATTTAGCACATTGACACTATATAACTGTCGCTCAATCGTCAGACGTATGGACATTGAATGGTTGGGAGCACTCAACACCACTTTTAGATACAGACCTGCTCCGCTTCAAACATGGTTTTCCCTTCAAAGACGCCGATAACTTGATTTCTGTGTATGGCCCTATCGGCAATAACCTAAAATGATGTAGGTTGAGTGCCTTTGCATTATTAGCATTATGGGAATCATGAATGGACCTTCTTATGACCTCGTAGCTCCTGGCGCGGATCATCCTCAGATACTGGAATGATTGAGCAACATGGTTCAATTGGGAAAGGATCTGGTGATTCGTCCATTCCCGGCTTCAATGTTGCATAGTCGTCGGTCTGATATACATGGGCTATAAAAAGCTATTCTTGGTGTAGGCATGTTCAGTCCAGTGCAAAAATGTTGCCTTTTTCGATATTCCGCATATCATATTCAGTGACACTGGGCTCACCTTAATAATGGTCGACCAACGCATCACCTGTGCAATCTCTGTGAGATGGTGTAAAGCGACGCATTCGCACAGCTCTTCGGAAAGAACCAACCACAACGGTCTTCCCGCCAGAGATTAAATTGCAACATGCTCGATTGTTGGAGAGACTGTGAAGCTGGAAGAATTGGACATCTGGGCCCCTGCTCTTCCACAGTCGCTGGACATGCCGGTTGAGCAACTAATTCTCTTCAAGAAAAATGAAAGTCATACCATTAGCTCTTGCTTGACAAGATGCGCCAATGGAGACAAGTTTGGACGGACAAAGCCATCATGGCCTCTCTTCCCTGTCCGTCCATCCATGGCCGTGATGTCTAGAGATCACACTTTTTAAACAAGTGGACGTTCAAAAGTCTCGCTGCTCAAGCCGGATGGAACGGGAATCATAGGCTGCATTGCATTCAATCATGGCTTGTCATACTGATGAAATGAACCAGCGATCGGTGACCAAAGTTAAAGAGTTGCCCTTTTGCAAGGAGGCCAGGGTTAATGTTTAATGTTGTTTCCACGTTGCCTATTCATTTGCGCTTTGGTTTGGAGATCTGATGGCCTTCATTCTGCTTGGATGGCTTGGAGCGACTTCCCGCGGTAAACGAGGAGGTGGACGCACTCGTCCGAAAATGACCTTTGGCTGGACACCTTTACGCGCGAAATAAATAATTAACGCGTTCGAAAACTCCGACCCTCTCCACATCTTCTCCTGGGCGGTTACCCCTTTCTGCCCAAAGCAATAATGCATTTCTCCCTGTAACGCATGACCATCGCAGGTCGGAGTTGAGACAATGAAACGACGTCTTGTTTGGAGGTGCTTGTGATGGAAGCCTTCCAGACCAATATTGGAGGGGGATATATGAAGAAGATTCGATTGCGGGGGCCTATCTTCCCTGAAGATATTAAAAGGCCCGCATCTCGTCAGCTCCCCTGCTCTCTTCGCACGTCCTCGGGCTATATCTATAAACGCTCGTATATATTTTAGACAAGACTTGCACCCCGCGACGCTGACCTATCATCTTTTATAAGCCCACAATGGCTACCGCATGGCTACCTACCACATTTTTATCGGCTGCTGTCCCCGACGGAAAATGGGACCTGCAGTCTGAAGACGTCTACTGCGATATCCCATCCAGTGACGTGCTTCGCGTAACTGAACCCGTTGACCTCCTCTACTATCACGACACAGCTTCGACCTCATGCTCTTCTCCAGCCGGCGATTACGTGGATCTTGCATATCCTCTCACGCCCGCGAACGAGTGTCATTTCGGGTACGCGGATGTACCACTTCACGGCCTCTGCACACATCCCCGTCAGCTGGAAGCGGTTCGCTGCCCATGCGCGTGTTGCGCGTACGCGCCAACTGATTACATGTACTGTGCTCCCGTTTCGCCTGTATCCGATGTATCCGCCAGCTCGCCCGTGTCCCGCGCACAAATATCATTGCATCCATTCACTGGTTTTCCTTGCCGATCGCCGTCTATCAATGCAGATACGTTCTGCTCCTCACCGTACAGCAGTCAGGAGTCGGTTTGCCCAAGTCCAATCTCACCGCAAAGTCCAGTAGCCACTGTACCCACCATCGATGAAAAGCCGTTTTGTATAAAGCGATCTTCTTCCGATGAAGGTTCTTTTCCGATAAATCCGGTACTCCCCATAATTGAAGAAAAGACAACTGCGTCAGTATCACCATCGAGCATCTTTGGTGCCCCAACAACGCCCGAATCCCCAGAAAACATGAATGTCTTTGACCGCTTCATTGATGAATCAAAATGGACAACGACGGAGACTGGCGGTCTTCTCGGCAAAATTGACCTGTTTGGAGATCTCTTACCCATTCCTGCCAAGGTCTCTGGACTCCTGGATGCTACAGACGTATCCATAGACGAAGGCATCGAAAGCAACGAGAGTGACAGCCGACTCGAACAGCACCTTGTTGACAACGAAGTCAATGACATGGACGAAAGCGATACATCTGACGCTGAGGAGCTCATCACACAAAGTCTGGCATATGACCATTCGCAAACTGTACCTTCTTTAATCGCTGCTTGCAGCAGCGACGACGAAAAGGTTGGCATCTAAAATGGAATGCTTTGTACATCACAACTTTCTAACTTGCTTCATTCGGTGTAGGAAATGTGCAATGAACAAGTACCAGTTACCTCTCGTCGACCTGGAAGGCCACATCTCTCCGTTATGACCAATGATATGAAGCCAACCAGGAAGCGGTCCAGGTCTCCTTCTGCGGATTACCTGGAAGAAATCGAAACGCCAGCTGTGCGACGTAGCCGCATGGCTGTCTTCACGTATGAGGAAATGTCCTCAGAAGAAGGAGAATACTCTAGTCCCGAAGACACATTTGCCAATTTCAACGACAGTGCGGATGCGGTCAAAAATCTGACTAGCGCTATTGTCTGGAGAAAGAACTCGGCTGGCAGATATATCTGTCCTCACCGCGGATGTTCCAAAACCTTTGAGCGCAAGTTCAACGGAAGCACCCACTATGCAACTCATTTCGACGTGCGAATGCATGCATGTCCGGTTTGCTGCAAAACAGTAAGTATCCCATTTGGAAGATCTTTCACAACCTATACGGCGCTGACATGATGACGTATTTTCGCAGTTTACTCGTTCTTATGACCTTAAGAGGCACCAAAAACTTCATAAAAGCAGCAAATGCAAGAGCCATTCCCCTTCCAAAACCTCCGATGCAACCCACTCCTCCACAAAATGCGCAAACAACAAGAAGCGCACATTGGCTGCGAACAGCACCCCCACGCACAAGCGAAAGAGATCGCGGACAGCGAAATAAACATGTTTTGGTTTGAGATTCCGGAGCGTAAATAAAACGGTGTACAAAGCAGAAGGGCGGTTTTTGTGAGAATAATTTATCAATACCCGATTAGCGATTAGGCTTGTCTTTCTTAGCACATAGTTTTTGTTGTCTTTATTCCGCCCTGTAAGAATGCCTTAGATGTAGTTTAGGTGTACTTGAAGTTATCAATGTGTTTTATTTATTATCATGTCGTAAAGCGGGCCCTAGGCAGCGATGGTGCTTCCCCATGGCTGGCATATCTTTATTCATTATGGCTCCATAATGCTCATAATAAATACCGTATGCACTGCGATTAAATAAGAAATTAGTAAAAGCGCTGACCACATACGCAAGAACCTTGTCAACAAAGCGCAGGGCATCGGGTTCGACATCGCACTTGTAGAGATTACGAAACGCGACTCCCTGTTTGGCGGCTGGCGGCGACAACTTGCCAATTCAAAAGGGCCCAACCATTGGGCACTTTTTTTGCATCTCCTCACGGCACTCAAGTTCTATTGCACTTTCCCCATCTTTGCATTCCCCACTTATTACTATGAGATACTAATTCACAAGGCTGCGACAGTTGCAATATCAAGTTAAGGAACAGCGAGCTTTCCGATAACAGTTGCAAGTGATCTGGACCCTGCCATTGGCAGTGCTTCTTACCTTGCGTCTGTGGCTTCTTGCTGACACTGCCTTCGCGCTTGCGATGCAAGACCCTTGGGCCAACTTGAACTTCCTATCTGAAAACGAGCCTTCTCCAACCATGAGGGGATCCATTGCTCCTGCCGCCGATTACAATGGAGTTTGGGTGGCGAATAGTGACGAAGGGTTAGCAAGAGATGGACGTGGAAAATTAGGTGCTGGTCGAAGCCCTGCGGATCGGGTAGAGAGCACAAGCTATGAGAGAAGCTGGAAACGAGGACGGACTCCCAGCTTACTAGATGGACCGTTCCAACATGACGAACCCATAGAAGGGTGGACGGACTTTGCACAAGCCCTTTCACCCGATATTTCTTCTGAAGCATCCCGCATGAACCCTTCTGAGAACGGAGTTGAACTTACAAGCGGAGAGAGGGGATCCCTGGAACTACCTAGTTTGAGAACTGGTAGTGCAGGGGACCGAGTGCGACAGGAAGCCATTGCAGCTATGGGCTCTTCCACCAGACCATTGCTTTCTCTGGATGAAATCGACCAACTTGGGTCCGTGGCCGATCTCACACGAAACGACCACGTGCCATTACGACGATTGTCTTTGGCCAATGGCGAAGAGATAGATACATCTAGCACCACTATGCATAAAGTGACTCCTAATGATACCCTTGCTGGCGTAGCAATTCTCTACCGTGTGAAGGTGTGTGGATCTCCTTTGAACGCGAAATTGGCAACTGTCCTAACGTATTACCCCAGCTTTCAGAATTGAAGAAAGCCAATCGGCTATGGAACGATGACGATATCAAGCTACGAGAGTTTCTAGTTATTCCACGAAACAGCTTAGGTAAGGATATTTCGTCGCTGTATACTATAGGAGACTGCTGAACCATCTTTGCAGGTTCTGCGACGGAGTCCGCAGCGCCGTCCTTCGTTTCAAAGATCCCAATCACACCGCCGTCCAAGGGCCCTTCACCTGATGCGTCTTTATCATGTTCCGAAAGGAAAGCATTTGGAAAGCGAAGCGTCTCGTCACCAAGTCTAGCCCCTGTAGCCGAAACAACAGAAGACTTACTCCGTCAAATTGACCTGGATCTGGCATCTACCTTAACAAGCTTGGGCAACCAATCCTGGACAGCTGGCAAGTCGTCAAATGCTGGTGTTCCATATGGATTTCCATCTGTATTGGAAGGAAATAACAGCGGGACAGCGTCAAATGGACAAAGTCCGAATAAAGTGAGGCGCGGACGAGTTGGAAGCCTGGAAGACGTTCTCGGTCTTGCGTACGGCCGGAGTAGATCAGACAGTGGTGGATCTATCTCAAACCCTTTTCTTGCCATTGAGAATTGGAATGAATGGATCCTCAAGTGAGTTATCTTCGTCATTGCCTTATACCCTTTAGGCTGTTCTCACTGTGAATTATCGAGCAGCAAGTTAAAATACGTGTCAAATGAAAGAGCTAGTCCAAGTAGAGAGGAATATTCTCCGATCTCGACAGACGGGGATGAATCGGAATATGCTCCTCAATCTTCCTTCTCCTCTCCTCGGTCTTCTGTCTCCTCCTGGACTGCTCGCACATCTTGGGCACTGCCTTCGGGAATACGGCGGCGAACAGCATCGGCCACATCTGAGGTGCCCCTGGGTCCAAGGCGAGAACTATCGCCAACAAGTTTTGCTGATACACCTGACCTACTTGACTTTGGACAAGAACCTCGATTGGAAGCAGTAAGGGGAAATGAGCACACACCTTCAGTAAATATCTAGTTTTAGGATAGGATTGGCTAGTTGAAAACTGTGCCGCAATATCTCTATTAGAGGATTAATGGTAAACACAGCCACCTTGGTTGCGTATTTTAGGCCATAGTTTCCTTTTAGCAACTTTGAGGACTTTGTCTTGTACGGTTGCAAATATACATAATCTATAATTCGCCATACTGTCGAATATTGGTCAAGTTTACGAGTTGTGGGCTCAGTTGTTTCATTGATTTGGTGAGGTTTATGCGCTTCTTTGCTGCAAAAAGCTCTGGGAATTAACTAAAGTCAGGTCGCCCCCGGTATGTCACAGGTCGGTATGGGCGAAGCACTCAATGACTTTGTCTCGAGTGAAGGGATCCGCGAAGTTGCTGCATCTGATCAGTTCAGCGTCGAAACCTCCCCAGAAATATCAATAGATACGCTTGTGCCTCCCAGAGTGCAAACTGACCCTTTGCACTTGGGTTTCCGGCCCGATGACCAAGATACACCCTATACACTACTACTGAATGACTCTCCATCGTTGTATTTCGCTGCTATGGCGGAGAAGACTTCCAGCACCAGATATCAAGAGCAGGATACTATAGAAACGAACGATCCATTGGCGGCTAGTGATTCTTTTATAGATTTTGCAAATATGTCGGACGCGGGAGTGTCAGCAGTATGGGAACAGTCGTTTGAAGATGGGCAGATATTGTTTGAAGAGTCATTATTGCCAGATGAGCAAGGCTACGAAGGAAGGGCTAGTGTGGATGACAGGCTGCAACCGTCTCTTTCCACGGCGGACGTGCCAAATCGAGATGTGAGTCCAGGAGTGCCGAAAATTCGCATAGAAGGTACATACAAGCAGCATTATTTGCAATAATCAGCAAACTCACGCTAAGGTCATAAGAGCGGAAATCAACAGATCGCACTAATGGCCAGTCCTCGGAGTGCACAAAAGCCAGATCATCTTCAAATGAAAACCAAACATCGCGCTCGTCAATTTGTGCTAGTCAATCCACTCCTAAAACCAGTTCGACGGGTCCTGCTGGACAAAGAACAGCCCAGGTCAGCGAATCTCCCCTATCTGAAAAAGCCACCAATCCTCCATTGTTGACGTTCGTATCTGCTCTGGCATCTGTGCGCTCAACAACTTCCGCAAACTCTGACATTGCACATCCTGTCACTCCGCAATCAAGAGGAAGTATGCCATCGAACCAGCCTGATGAAGCCACTTCTCCTTCGATAGCTACCAGTTATTTCACGGCAATAGGAACCAGGAATGTCATGGATCAAATGGACAAGGCAGCTTTGATCGGTGAGCCAGACGGGCCCTTGGATTTTGTGGTGGGGCCGTCGTCAAAGACAAGGAATATACATGGTGAAGAGGCACATGACAATGACGATTGCGTTACTGTTGATACGAGAATCAGTGCACACAGTGCATACTCACTCGCTCGCCGAGCAAAGGAAATCACCTTGAAGCGTGCGCGTGTCAATGATGTGCACCAAGACATGCCGTCTGCAAACGCCGCTGTGGAGGAACGAACATTCAAGCGACCTAGAGAGAAAGATGTTCTAGGATCTATAAAGTCAGAGCATCGGTACGGGACAGGTGAAGGCTGGGAAACGCCATCGAGGATCCCTCGCTCGTCACATACGACATTCCGACCTTACAGTGTATCCGAATCATCCTTTGATGCAAACCGTACTGAAGATGGCCAATTTCCAGCTGGATTGGCCGGCCGCTTTCGAAATATCTCGCCGTCTCCATCTGAACTTACTGATAGTAGTGATGTGTCGAGACTTTCGTCGAATTTTCGACAATGGCAAAAGGTCCCATCGTTTTCCAAACCGAATCCAAAGAGCAAACGCGTTCTGTCTACAGATGGGGGCGATGACAATGCTTCCGAAATCTCATCTGTGGCCTCTCGGCGTGGCCGAAACAATAGAATCCCTCGTAATAAGTCCCCAGAGAATCTCAAGAATCTGCCGCAAACAGTGAAACTTGAGAGACGAGTGCATTTTGACCATGATTCCGATGCGCACGGTAGTCTGCTGTTGGATGACAAGGTAAGCAGCCAGGTGGGTACATGTATCCAAATGAGTGGTTATAACGCAGTATCTGTTTAGGTTGTAATGGCCGTGACCTACAAGAATGGCAAGATCGGTGCTGCTTATTATAGTGTAATGGACTCCAAACTTTATCTAATGGAGGACATGGAGGAGGATATTTCCTTTGAGATCACGAGGCTATGTAGGTGCTCTCGGGCAAAATTGGTGTGTCATCAAGAGTGTTTATGTTCCATATCCACCTCAGTACGATATCAAGTGCAACCATCCGTTATCGTCACTAACGCACGGGCCGATGACGCTTTTCTGGAAGTGCTGAGTGCACAAGGTATGTACAGCCTTGTTTAGCGACTCTGTTGCGATATTGACCGCAAGTGTTGTTTTAAAGATGGCTCTTTGCCACCGTGCGAGATAGAAATACGGCCGTCTACGGACTTTGTCTATCAAACGGCAAAAAACAAACTTTGTTCCATCCAGATTCCAGCAGCGGGGCAGCACCTCGATGATTGTACGTCAAATCCACATAGCGAGGATTACGAGAGCTTTACCAGAAAGAGAGTTGAAATGTTCCTTTTCCTCGAAAGTATTGTCTCGCTAGACAGCGTCGAAATGGTGTGTTGCGAGTCAAAATGATGAATGCGATATGTTTCCTGATGTGGATGGATGCGTAGGTCGGATGCGCTGGCGCATTGCTCAACTACATCACAAAGGCAAGGTTGACGGGCTCCCTAGAGGCGGACGCGGAAATTGAACTCTTGAGCGTCGAGCAGTTCAGCCTGTAAGGCGGTTAGGGTTTCGTTTTTCTCGCATATCAAGTTGATATTGGCTCTTGACCGATGACAGCAATCAATATATGCATGTAAATGCGGATACCCTCTGGTAAGACGTCGACTTTGATCGACTTTGAGGCTACTTGGAATCCCAAGCTGATCCCTTTCCAGCTCGTTGCAAATATTTCAAAACGAAGCACATCCAAGTATGCACTGCAAAAAAGGCAAAGAAGGGTTTTCTTTATTTGGTACGTGGGGCATATCTCGATAAGCAGGTCTGTATCTGATTGAATACTGAAAACGGACATAGGGATTATGGACACTACAAAGACGCCGATGGGTCGAGCTCTTCTAAGACAGTGGTTCCTTCGTCCGTCCATGAGCACTGATGTAATCAGAGAACGGCACACAGCAGTCGGGTATTTCCTTCGGCCAGATATTCAATTTGCAATGAATCAATTGCGGGGCAGTTTGAAACATGTGAAAAATATACCTGTACGGTAGGCTTCGTATCGGCTCAAAGGAGCAGTCAGACTCATTATGAATTGGCTTTTAGAAAATTCTTACGAAAATGCGGACACATGCGTCGATTGTGGAGTGGCAGGCCATCTTGAAGGTACTTTGTCGCCGTTGCTGATAAACATCATCTTATTCTCTCATTTGCAGTTCTCTTACTACGCCTTGAAAATCCGATCTGATCTCCGAGAACTGGGTGCGGATGTGAAGATCCCGATTGTTCGCAAGGTCCTGGTTATAGCACGCATTTTCCGCTGTTTAGGCAATGCTCATTTTACTTCCAATAGATTAATGAAGTCTTTGTGGTCCAGGAATTGAAGGAAGTGGGGTCATATGTAAACAAAGCCGTACGTGGACCCCTCAACGTGATTTGCTTTGTTCCGCATTGTGATATTTGAGATGCTAGGTGGATTTTGATGCATCTGTAAATGAAGGTCGAGTCGTCGTGAAACCCCATGTCGATGATGAACTTGATGAATTGAAACGGACGTACCACGGGTTGGACGATCTTTTGGTATGAGAAGTGTACGCCTCGTAGATGAGTAGCAGGTGCGAATTGATCCTGCTATGGAAATAGTCTCATGTGGCCCACGACATCAGCAATACCATCCCAAAGGAGTTTTCCACGTCTTTGAATGTGATATACTTCCCTCAGGTATACGAGTTAACATTATCATATTAAGTTGCTACATTGCGTTGACGTTCAACACCAGTTAGGGTACCTCATCACGATTCCACTGAAAGAAGGTATGACTGAGAGGGAGGATTTCGTTATTGAAGGGTTGTCGTTTCAGGTACCTGCTTAGAAGTTAGTTATCATTGGTCCAAGGAACTTAACGGCATTCCCACGTAGTTTTGCACGGCAAACGCAGTGTACTATAAGAGGTAAGGGCGGGAGTTTTCCGTATTCAAATGAGTTGCTCTCACTTCTCGCCGTATTAGTGATAGAATGTTTGGTGAGCTATGAAATTTGATCAACGAGTCCTAAACCAGACCAAATAAAGATCATGTATAGAACTTGACGAGAGTATTGGTGACATTCATTCCATGATTGTGGGTACGTTGGACTCTGGTCAAGAATGGATTGGGTTACGACTGACGCTATGTAGATCGAGAGATTGAAATCATTCAGAGGCTGCAGGAAACGGTCCTTGGCTACCGCGCGACACTCATTCAAGTCGCAAATGTGTGCGCAGAGTTGGACTGGTAGGTATTTGAGTATTTCCGGGTGGGTGATCAAGTATTGATCTGCACGTATCCTGTCGTTTGCAGTATCTTGTCGCTCGCTGATGCGGCCAAGAAATACAATTATACACGTCCAGAGATGACTGGGGAAAATATTTTTCTTGTTGTTAAAGGCAGGTGGGTAAGCTTATTGGTTTGCATTTCTTTGGACAATAGTCCTACAATTGTCATATAGGCATCCTCTTCAAGAACTATGTGTGGATGTGTTTGTCGCCAATGACACATCAATGGGGGACGCAGACGACCTACCTCGAATGATTTTGCTCACTGGTGCAAATTTCTCTGGCAAGTCCGTTTACTTGAAGCAGGTGTGAATATCATGTCACTATGAACCTCTCAAATGGCTGGGGACGGACTAACTGTATACCAAGATTGCTCTCATCACGTATATGGCCCACATTGGGAGCTTTGTTCCAGCTGAACGCGCTGTGATTAGGTTGACAGACAAGATTTTGACGAGGATACAGACTCGGGAATCTGTCTCCAAAATGCAGAGCACGTTTATGATTGATCTCCAGCAAGTGAGTGTTGCGTTGCGGAGTTCGACTAGGAGATCTTTGGTGCTTTTGGATGAGTTTGGAAAGGGGACGGATACCGCTGGTATGTTGTTTGATTTTGTTGTTGGATGCGATGTTTTGTATCTTGCCAACCTTTATCATGTAGATGGAATCGGCTTGCTCTGCGGCGTTTTACAAGATTTTGCGAAACGGGGCGAGGATTGTCCACACGTTATAGCCGCTACTCACTTTCACGGTACTTTTGCAAAGCTCTCGCCATCCTTAATTAAGCATTTCGTGATTAAACCTTCATAACAGAAATCTTTACATACAACCTTCTCACGATCCCTGAACCCTTGTTGTTGGAATGCACCATGGAGATTATGGAGACACGCGGATCAGAGGGGCTTACCTTCTTGTATCAGTACGTTTAGAAAGTTGTCGTTTTGGGAGATTGCCATTGTGATCTAGGTGCGTTGTAGCGTCAAGCTAGGGAGATCCCAGTCGTCATGGGGAGTTCACTGTGCGGCTTTGGCTGGCATTCCACCGCACATTTTAGAGAGAGGTCCATGTTCATGCTTGTCGTTTTCATTGTCTCCTATTTCATTATGATTTTAGGCCAAGAAGCTTCTGATGCTCTGGCAAGAGGGGACCCTATCCGACCGATGGAAATGGATGCCGATAAAGCTCAATATGCAGCGAGTGCAGAGGTTGCGCGTGTGTTTAGCGAGTTGGATCCGTTGAAGGGGAATCTGGATGAGCTCTGGAAAGTTGTCGATGAGGCGTTGGCTTGTTTTGCGATTTAAGGCGTTGACGGCCTATTGATTGAGACCTCTTATGTACTGTCGGTTGTAAGAGGACCTAGTATTCGTTTGTTTATCGTGTATTGAAGGATCAGATAATGTGGGATGTCTGTGATCATGGTGTTACTGTTGAATGATGCTTGAAATGTTAGGACGTGAATAATCCAACAAGCCCAAACTTAACCATAACAATCGATAATATCCTTGTTATGCATGTAGATTCCAATACGTTGCAGAGTTGCTTGCCATGTTCTGGTATAGCAATGGTAGAGTAGTCATTATATTTTAACCCAACCTCCACTTGGTTTGGCCAAAAGAAAACAGAGGTACATCTTAAATCTCCGGTACTGAAATCCGCTGTGGCCGGTCTGTGGGCCTGCATCAACTCCCGATACCACCAGAACGATTTAAACCACCAGGATAGGATACCTTAAGTATTTTATGATTTCTGTTGACTTGAACAATTAGCATTTTTCGAACTCTCATACGGATCTGTATATTACAATGTCCACTGCCGAGTCAAAGTTTGGCATTGTTCTGTTCTGGCTGTCTTTATGCCTGAACAAGAAAATAAAATGGGCATCAGTTTGGATATTATCATTGCGCTGTTTGGCAGTTATAAGTGTAGGTCTGCGAGTACTTGGTATGTGGCATTCCGAAAGGGCGAGAGGGAGGTACTTTGTGAGCTCGGATAATGGAAATTATTGCAGATGAGGGATTGGACCTCCTTAGCTAGAATAGATTCTCATGGTGCATAATTTGGTTTCAATTTAGAGGCAGATAGTTTCTGTAGGTAACTCTTGAACATGTCGGAACATATCATGGTGGTATCGCTTTAAAGCGGGATAAAGCCATCAACATTGATTATTGTATACTATCCAATATGCATGCCAAACTCGTCCCTGGACTCCCTATACGCTTGTTGCTAAAAGTAAACATAGTATGTCCCAAAGCAGGCTATATAAATCTTCGCAAAAACCCCATACTGCTGCGGGAACTCCCTCCTCCCCTCCCATCCCCATCGATATTCACTGTTGTGCACCCTAACTCCCACTTTTTTTGCATAACCGAGTAGTCAACGTTTTCGCTATATACAATATACAACTGCATACGATACCATACCATCAAATGATCGGATATCAACGTCGCGCTCTCCGCCGATACACCCATATAACACTCCCGATACTAATACACCATAACAAGATGCTTCCGACGATGATTCCTATTACAGCGCCTTGGGTAAGTCGTGGTTGTGTGGTAGATTCCATGGTTGCCGTTGGGGTTGGGGTTGGTCTGGATGTAATTGTTCTGGTTGGCGTTGATGTGGGTATGAATGTACCGCTTGTGCATGTTGGTGTGCATGGTGGTTCTGTTGTGAAGTTGTGTAAGGGGATGGATGTTCTTGTCCCATGTTTATGTGTCCACCAATTTTCTTCAAACGATTGCATGGATGAGTACCGTTATTTCTTCATGTCTATGACTATGATGGTGACGAGGGGAGGCTTGGAATGTTGCGTCATGTTCTCACCGATAAGATGTGGTCACGGCAGGTTAAAGTGGGTTGTGGTTTGTGTTTGGTTGAAATACAAGGGAAAAAAGGAATACGACACGGTTGTTGGGTGTTTTCATCTCGTAAAATGGTTGAAATAGTTTCGTTTGCCCGCCCCCCCCCCCCCCCCCCCCCCCCCCAACACCCCCCCCCCCCCCCCAAAAAAAACAAACAAAAAAAAAAAAAAAAAAAAAAAAAAAAAAAAAAACCCCNNCCCCCCCCCCCCCCCCCGAGGAGTGATATAAGTAGGTAGATACAAAAATAGTCATACATCCAGTTTAAAAATGCAACATTTGTTTGTTAAATGCCAAAGCAGCAGGTTGCATAGGTATGAGATCTCCCTAGAACCTGCAAAGCGGATGACTATCCACGACGCTAAACTCTAGAGTCCAATGCCGCGAGGGCCCCCTCGACAAAATGTATCAAACGCTCTTTGATAAGGTTGATGACAAGAGATACTTAAGCAAAAACATTGGAACATCACAAACTATCCATTCTCTGCACATACTATTCTGCACACATGATGTCGCAGCCAAAACCATGCAACATATCTAGTTACTCAAATGTCATGTACCTTCTCAAGCGCATTTCATTCCAAAACATACAAAACCCTTTATTCAGATGTACCCTACCCATGAAAGCCCTGCATGTCCTTAAAGAACGACGAAAAACACCAACACTCAAAAGCAATAACAAAATACTATAATAGTATATAGAAAAGAAGAAAGATTGGAATATGCATGACCCCCGTAGTGTAATGGAGATCACGTTGGACTTCTAATCCAAAGATTGCGGGTTCGAGTCCCGCCGGGGGTGTTAATACAGCCCTTCCATGTCATTTTTTTTCTGTGTGCTGCAGAGGTACTCAATTGCTCACATACATGCTCAAGGATAGGAATATTCATTCGTGATACTGCACACCATAAAGTATGGGTAGAATATGAATGTATTCCCCACTGGGTTGGATGGGTTTAAATGTTGGACATTGCAGAGGGCAGAATCCGAACTAAAAAGCACTTCAAATATCTTTTGTTGCTATTTTTCACAATTCAAAAACCAAAAAATAAACCGAGAAATTATATGCAAAACTACATTAAATGCGTCAGCCATTACAATACACCCTCAAACTCCTCAACAATCTCCAAAACCCTCCTTTTACAAACCGGTTTCGTTAAATATTCATCCATACCCACTTCAAACGCCCGGGAAATCTGATCTTGTCGTGCATTTCCACTTAACCCCACAATCGGAACCCTTTTGCAACCTTTTTGCTCACGTTCACGTTGACGTATCTCCTTTGTACATTCCAAGCCCCCCATTCCGGGCATTACAATGTCCATAAACACCAAATCAGCATCCTCATAAACC
This sequence comes from Spizellomyces sp. 'palustris', assembly GCA_006535965.1. Classification (NCBI taxonomy): domain Eukaryota; kingdom Fungi; phylum Chytridiomycota; class Chytridiomycetes; order Spizellomycetales; family Spizellomycetaceae; genus Spizellomyces; species Spizellomyces sp. 'palustris'. The sequence continues at coordinate 180,700 of QEAR01000021.1, read as the reverse complement.
TCTAATGCTTCAATACCATTTGACGCAAGCAAGACACGGTAAAAAGGTGCCAAGAACCTGTACATGATTTTCTGGTTCAGAATGTTATCTTCTACGACCAACACTGTTCGAATCGAATGAGGGGCATGTATGAGGGGTTGTGGGGGTGGAGGTGGTATGCATTCACCAGGTGGGCCAGAGAATGTAAACGAAAAGATACTACCAGTGTGTTTGGTAGACGAGACCGAAATGGTTCCACCCATGAGTTCCACCAGGCCTTTGGAGAGATACAGTCCAAGACCAGAGCCGCCGTAGGTGTTGGGGTTGTTACTAGTTGGTTGAGCAAACCGTTGAAAAAGCATGGCAAGTTCCGGTTCTGTTAGGCCGATGCCAGTATCTTGGACTGTGACGCGGTAGGTGATGGAAGTGGGTGTACGGGAGATGAGGAAGAGGGAGAGGGTGATGCTGCCTCTTTGGGTGAATTTTATAGCGTTGGCCATGAGGTTGATGACGACTTGCGAGAGGCGGTGGGGGTCGCCGGTGATGGGGAGAGAGGAGATGGAGAGGTTGACACGAAGGTCCAGGCCTTGACGAGTTGCTTCGGCTTCAAACATTTTGGCAACATCGGAAAGAGTTGTTTTTGGGTCAAAGGGAATAGCCCGGAGAACCAGTTTGCCGAGTTCCAGTTTGGAGATATTGAGGACGTCGTCTGTAATGATTTTTTGGTGCGCGACACATTTGGAGATGGCGTCGATCGAGTCTTGGTCGAGGTCCAGTTGGTGTTGGAGAGTGCGGACGTCGTCGGCGACCAACGGGTCTTTGGCGAGGGTGGTGCGCCGGACTTGAAGGCCCATTTCAAGGAGCTCTACGTTGCCGCTGATGCCGTTGAGCGGGTTACGGAGTTCATGGCATAAGCTGTCGATCCATTGGTCTTGGTCCTTTTTGTATCGTTCGGCTTCTTCGGCGCGGTGGCGCTGGTGCTTTTCAGCGGCATTTCGTGCCTCTAGGCGATCCCGTTCGAGGGCTTTCAGAGCGGAAATGTCAAGAATGGTATGAACGTAGCCACGGAGGTTCCCGCTGTCGTCACGGTTGGCGGCCGTTTGACCCGCGACCCATACAATGGATCCGTCCGCGCGGATAAAGCGATACTCGTGGTTCCCGGTATCAATGTCCGCGCAAGTGTCGCAGGGGGAAAAGGGCCATGCGGAGAGGTGTTTGCGGTCGTCGGGGTGGACAGCGTCGACCCATCCGTTAATACGAATCTCGGTGCGTGTTCGTCCAACAATTTCGCAAAAGCGGTTATTGATAAAGTAGTCGTCCTCATCTCCAAATGCCGTGCCGTAAACACCCACTGGGAGAATGGACAAGAGAGTCCGATATTGGTCCCGTTCGCGACAGAGGGCTTCTTGAGCATGGTCCGAGAGGAGCTTTAGGGAATTATGGAGGGCGGCTTCTGCGGCTTTGCGCCGCTCAATCTCATTTTCGAGGGCTTTGGCCTTTTGTTGGAGCTGAGCCACCATGAGGGCCTGGTCGTCGGGTTTATCATGAAGGTCCGCGTAGCCCTCGGAGGGTGTAACTTTTGAATGGGTATGGCACACCTTGTGAAAGGCGTCGCGATGGGACTGGTCGCGGAAATTGTTGAGATTATAACCACAGAGCAGCGTAAACGAGACGAGGCTTTGCAGGCCGTTCCAGAGTTGTTCGAGTTCCACTGCCAATTCATAGTCGCCGCGCGAGGCGAGAATGTCTACAATCTCTCCGTACACATAGATGCGACCATGGAATTGGCGAGACAGACGGCGGACCAATGTCCCGACAAAGTCGTCAAACTTTGCTGCAGAGATTTGCTTTTGTTCGCGCTGTTCAAGGACGCCCAGGATTTCATGAGCGTCCAGCAATGTCAATTGACCACGTCGCTTTCTAGCCGCCAAATCCAAGCCCCTCGCCTGCAATCTCAGTTCAATGGCCTCCAGGTGCGATTTTGTGGCAATAATGACAGCGGCTTCACGGGCCATGAGAGCGGGCGCAACGAATCCGACAATGACATTGAACAAAAACTCTTCAGTGTCGTAAAACTGGACAATGTGATCGTGGTCTTTACCATGGGCGCAGAGGGAGAGCTTTTGGTTGCCTATGGCATCCTCATAGGCCGGTAAGCTTTCGTGCTCTGATGATGCTACCGAGGAGGCATCGGAGAGTATGTCCTCGTTTGCCCTGCTTGCTTCTGCTCTGACGGGCCGAGCAGTTACGGGGGAGCGGGCAAATACAGGTGATTCGTTTTGGCTCTGTGTCATGGCTGTTGACAGTTGAGTAATTGAGTAAAAAAGCACGGGCGATTTGAGCGCCGCGCTCAACTGAGCAAAGCGACCAACGGAATGTGGGTTCTGCTTATTGTTCTTCTTTACGAATGTCTCGCCAGGACCGAACTTCCGAACTCGTCTGAACTATTTCAACTATTGAATCAAAGGTCGAGGTTTCGCCAAACGTCCGGATGTCCCTCTCTGCTTTTTCCCAATTGAATATGTACGAGAGTCAACGTTCGATGCGTACACTCTTGATATGGATAGTAAGCCTGCAAAAAACACAAAAGCATTTGTAAGCGAGCTTTATTTCCAAAGGCCTAAAAATAGAGTACCCTCGTTCCAAAACGAGCCCATCCCTCCAGAACGGAACCCCACAACCACCACTGCCACAAACGACAATCCGTTAGACATCCGTCAGGACATCCACCGCTTCGCACGTCCATGTCAGGACATTCCTCACTATATCGATTGACCCTCAAACAAACAGGAAACCTTCCCGCGGCCAGCTCTTTCCGGACACTTGCGTTTGCGCTTGTTTTTCAACAAGACCCAAAGAGCCCCTTCCGTTCAACTCCCCCAAATGAATACCAATAACCTGAATCCATAAATAGCTTACCAATATCCGTTTATATGTGTATCTCCGAAAAAAACCCCCCCAAAAATATCTCAAAACAAAAAACCAAAAGACCGTGGGAACAAAAGAAAAATAAATGACATCATTACAAGGTACCATGACCATGGTAGACGGCGGCATGTGTTATCATGTAAGCGGCTGCGTAAGCGACTGAGTAAGCAGAAGTGTGTCAAAGACAAGAAAGCATTTCTATGCATTGGCCATTCGCTCTCCCTCGAATATGCTCACATGCATGGATATGAAAACTGAAATGGTCTGCTTTACAATGGCAAATCTAGTCCTAACCCTCCAATCATGGATAACTGAGATCGTGCTGACAATATGTCATATGGCACGAGCAATTGGGCAAAGAGCAGTGTCAAACATCATTAACGTGGCATTTCATCCCGACCATTGTTACAAGTGGCAATGCCTTCCTTGAAAGGACCCATTGAGGACAATTACTATATATTCAACATTGATACTATTCCAAGCGATGTTTTGCAGATGTAAACTCATATATTAAGATTAAAACAATAAATCCTTTCCATCCAATGTACGAGAATTCCTGCATGGGTAGTGGGTGCGGGCTGGTTTCGTCGTATTGGGCCGATCCTGGAGAATCTACAGAAATATTAGACGGGAACCTCGTTCGAGTATGGAAAGAGCACTTACCCGAGTCGAGCGCAGCAAATTTGTGATTGAATCTTCTTCGTGTTGTGCCAGTCTTGAGAATATAGAGAAATGATAGAAGAGAGGGAGCCCGCAGAGGAAGTGCGAGATGTGGTCCGAGTGACGGCCCTCGGTGGATCTCGTAGAGAAAGTGCGCACGGATCTGCTGCTACCGCCACAGACAGGTAACAGCAGTGTGAGATGCGGTCCAAGTGACGGCCCTCGGTGGATCTCGTAGAGAAGTGTGCACGGATCTGCTGCTACCGCCACAGACAGGTAACAGCAGTGTGAGATGTGTTCCGAGTGACCGCCGCTTCGCGGGTTCATAGAAGGGACCACTGCTACCGCCACAGACAGATAACAGCTGCCAAGTCGCGCATCGTTTGAAGAGGAAACGCGAGGGCGACCGCGACGCGCACGGTTTATAAAGACCACGAAGCCAGAGGTAAGTGGCGCATGCAGGGGTATGTAATATTGCGATGAGCAACCAATCAAACACGCGCATGCGCCATGGCTTAGATAGGTTGATTAGACCATATATGTACTAATGGTTATTCCACCCACTGCATGTCTCATAAAGAAAGGCAGCATCATCACCATTTTCGAATGGCAATGCCCAACTTGCTCAATATGCAATGAATATGGGCATTGGGCTCAGACCTATCCAACTCAGTAGCAGTCGACTGTGCTAAGAGCCGTGTTGTAAAGAACAAATTCGTACTCAAAGACTTTAATTCATCGAACCCACACCAGTCATAGCACTGTCCGGTCTCAAGGGGAACACCTATTCAGCTGCACCAACGGCTTCCATTCATCGTCACCTGTACAGAAACAACACCCGAAGCCTACATCAGAGATACTCAAACAAATAAATTGGAAAAAACAGTGAGCACAATGTTGGAACTCAACAAATTAGGTAGATTCGGCTCGGACACCCCAGAAACCAAGTGCTCGACCGAACAAAAGCAAAATACGAACTAGGTTAAAAGTTCATCTAGCTTCACCAAATCATGAACCTTGCGCGGGCTGTCACTATGGCAAGGAGCCCTTCAATAATAGAAACGAACCCCCGGCAAAAGAAGCCTTAAAGTGCATCGATACCAATACAGCCCTGACAGACATAATTTCTCCTGGTGATCACAGACATATTCTGACATTCATTCCCCGTATATACTGTTATCTAACGAATCAAAATAAAATATTAGACTATTACCAAAGGACTATTACCAAATAGCGACAATACAAAGATTTCGTGAAGAAAATTAAGATCAATATGGGGAAAATTTCAAAGGAACACTGTAGTCAACAAATTACCGTACAAATACGCAACCTTTCTCCCCCACAACAAAATATCGTCACCTAATGGTACAATCAGACCATCAGCAACCAAACGTAGGCAACTATGACTTGGCTTTCTATATAAACCCCCCCTCTTCCCTCTCCCCTCCGCTAGTTCTTTATCCTCGACTCGCAATCACCCGCCCAACTTTCAAGCAAGTCTCAGTCAATCATGAGAACGCCAATCTGGTGCCGCCCTCCCGACAACCGACAATGAACAAGGATCACCTGGCAGCTACTACTACTATACTGCTGCGATCGCAGGTACGTTTTTGTGGCTTTTCCCATGCTCATTCCCCAGTCTAGCTCTGATTTTGCTAGTATCTGAACATCCTCCGACCAAAGTGGCTAGTAGGATTTCTCTTGTGGTGGTGGGCACCTGTTACCCGGTTAGACCAACCGTGATGTAAAGCATATGTAATTATGCCTAGCAGTTGTTGGTAGATTTCGCTGGGCTGGCTGTCGCCCCAGGCCCAGTGGTTCAATCCACACTGGTGTATTGTGTGTGACATTTGTTATTGCCAGACATTAGACAACTATGCATCACAGCAAGGTACCGCTTGCTCTTTGGGGGAGCTTGACAATACGTTGAACGACCTTCGGAACTTAGCTCCAAGTAAACCATTACAGACTCTGGTATGAACCAAAGTGAATGTATCACGTCTTCAAATCATATGATATGTAGTCTTCATACATGTACATGTATCAAGAGCCCACTCAGATCACAAGAAGGTATCCGCTAATGTACAAGACCAAACTTTGGATTTGCCATGTCTATATAAGGAGGCTACGGGAGGCTCCCCCGAGGGGGTTTTCCTCAAGCTTCACTGACCAGCATATAGCACGGCTGGCAGAATAAAAGTTCACTACACACGGACCATAAGGCAGATTACAGAGTATTAGGATGGGCTTTTACCGTCTCTACCTTTTTACCTTGCCCTAGTCTCAGTGACACAACTGCATCTCGTGAACCTATGCTATTAACATGAATCTACCATAGCACTTTCACATCCCCAATACACGTGCTACATAACACGGCGTGCCGTTTCGATGCTTCCTAAAGATTCCCTGCAGGCGAACCCCTCTTCCAGTCATTACAAATTCTTTCCATTTCGGAACCACGTTCTTCATCACAACGTCCAACTTGGTTTCCGTCTCATCTGTCGTTTGCACGCCGTGGTTTCTTGAACGGTCGTCCCTGCGGCACAACTTTCGGAATGGTTGGTATTTTCTTTGCAAAACTGCACCAAACTTTCAAAATCAGCTTGATAAAGCTCCTCTAAACTAGTTTCCACGGTGGACATTGTCAGGGTAGGTTTGGCAGAATCTGACAAGGTTTCGACATCAGCTTCGTAAAGCTCGTCCAGAGTAGTGTCGACGGTAAACATTGGGATGGCAGGCATGTCGTTTGAAGTGTGCTGTGAAGCAAATCTCGAGACGCCTCCTTCTTCTATGTTTCTTCATTTAAGGGACTTCTTGAGCTCTGAACAGAGCGGGTAGCGGCTCGCTGTTTGGTAGCTGCATTTTCGCTGGCTTTCCTTTTGGACTCGTCTTTTTTGCCTTTGGGGTAGAATGCGACCATTTCGGCAAGGCGATTCTTGTTACTTTTATTCTGTAGACGTGCATATCAGACAGTTATTTTCAGACCCTATCACACAATAAACTCTCACCAAGGTTCGCGAGATGCAGTTGTGCCACTGAGACTAGGGCAAGGTAAAAGGTAGAGACGGTAAACGCCTATCCTAATATTCAGTAACCTGCTTAATGCTCGGGTCCGTATATGTTAGTGAAGCTTGAGGTGGATGGAGTGAGAAGAACGCAACACGTAGTCATTACTATTACTAAACATAAATTACGTAAAATGGAATGACCCTCCCTGTTCACAGTTTGCCATTACAACGTCAGTTGCGCACTCCTTGCTATCCATCCCACGGCTTCCATTTACTGACATCTGGGTGAGCGCAACTCTTGGGAAATGCATTGAGCGGCAACACTGAACAATCTGATTCGCCAAAGCATTAAATAAACATTACTTTACCTCTTGTAATCAATACTGGAACTCGTGTACCTTACGCCTTTCCCATATGATGCGGGAGCAAGTCTATGCAAAATCATAAACGTTGCAAATAAATGTCTATGCATTCCTATGCATGCATCCATGTATCATCTGTAATGTCTCCATGTCAATGTGGAAAGAATAGTTTACCCGTAGATTTAAAATGCGCGGACATCTAAATTAAGGTTAAAGTTTCATAATTTTGGAAATTTCTTGTGTGGAATATTGGGATTTGAAATTGTTGAAGCCAAGGAACGGAAGGACAAGCGACGACCAACAAGCCAAACAAACGACGACGACGACGACGACGACTGTCATCTTGCGATTTGTCATTGAAAACCGCAAGTTCTTTAAACAAGGTGTGTTGCCAATGTGTTGTCATTGGAAGGCATTACATTTTTTTTGCTTTGGCACCTCGTCTACCAAGGGAGATAAAAGCAGGAAAAAGATGCTTTGGACGTGGTTGTCAAAAACAAAAAGTGGAGAGACTCTGACGGATGGCCCAAATGATGGCTTTACGGATAAAGTGTTTCTTTTGACGCTTAAAAACGGGAATTGTTGAATTGAAAGGTTATGCCGTCAAGTGGGTTGGGAGTTGTGCCGACAGACAAGTTGCTTATTTGGATTAAAGGACTAACCTTTTTTTTTTTTTAAGCTTTTTACGTTATCTAGTAGGACAACTAGGGTTGTTCGTTTGCCCTTTTATACTAGAGAAGACTTTCTTCTTTTTCTCCACCTCGTTGACCAAACCATCCTTCCAGCATGCGTCTGTTTGCCGTCTCGCCACAACGCATCCGTCCTCGGTATGGGTACCTCGCCGCCATCACAACCGCCGTCATCCTCTTCCGGTCATGGCTGTACGCATTTATCGTCATTATGCACTGCTTCCTCACTTGGACTCTCCGCATCGGATCTGTCATCTATGTCGGCACACACAATGACGGCTTCACCCTCGACCTAGAGGACCTCCCTCCTCCCCCCAACGTCAACATCTCCGCCCTCCTCTCGGCTCGCATCACTGCATCAAATACCTCGGCCTCTCCTGCTGATCGCCTTCAAGCCCGTCTGCATGTCCAACAAACAACCGAATCCCTTACATGGGGCCCCCAAAACAATGACTCGTTTCTCATCCCTCCCATCATTCACCAAGTTTCTATCGGCATGTCCGGCCCACCGCCCCAAAAATGGCTAGATGCCTCCCAAGCCTGTCGGGCCCTCCACCCAGATTACACTTTTATGACCTGGAACGACGTCAATGCTCAAGAATTCATTACAAAAGAATATCCATGGTTCCTCGAGACTTGGCTCAACTATCCGTACACGATTCAAAAAGCCGATTCGATTCGATATCTTGCCCTCTACACTTTTGGTGGGGCCTACCTTGACATGGACCTCTACTGCAAACGGCCTCTAGACCCTCTCCGCAAACTCCCCTTTGTAACTCCCTCAGCCCACCCCGTCGGTCTCTCCAATTCCATCATCCTTTCCGCCCCGCGCCACCCCTTTACGTTCCTCCTCGTCCAAAATCTCCCCACATTCGACCACTTTTTCTTTTCCTCGTACCCGACTGTCATGTTTTCAACGGGGTGCATGTACCTCTCTGCCTTGCACACACTCTACCCGCACCGTTCCATTGATACCAAAGTCCTCGGCGGGGAACGTAATCGCGTGAATGGCCGGGCAGAGACGCCCTTGTTTACTCATCTTGGCGCTTCATCGTGGCATCAAGGCGATGCACAATTGTTTGTCTTGATTGGACGGTGGATCAAGGAGACGCCTTTAGGTGCCTATGCGCTTCTTTTGGCGCTTGGTGGGTTGCTCGTTGGAGTGTGGTGTGTATACTCGCGGCGTCGAAGCCAAGAATCAAAGGAAACGGATGCCAGTGTGCTAAAGTTGGTTTCGGAAAAGGAAGCGAGTTGGGTGAATTAACATGGTTTCGAGTGGTAGTCAATGTAGACTGAGGTTCGATGCGTATTTATTAGCAAGAAGGTGGTTATATAAAGTAGATATATGTGGGTGGTGTTTCTTTGCAAAGACAAATTATGGATTGAACGGCGTAGATTGCTTTTCGAGAGGGGGTGGATATAATGCAAGACCCCGAAACACAGCTTGGTCCGCCTCATAGAACATGTAGTGTGGGATGACGGGTTTTCAATATACACTTTATGACTGGATGAAGGTCTTGCATCAAGTATGTGACTTTCAGAGAGATGGATTGGATTGCGGCATGTGTGAATGGACCTGTTTGGTCAAGGACATGAATGAATAGGCGGAAACAGAGGGAAAAAACGAGATACTTTGAGAGGGAAAAACACACAAAAGTGGATACTGCAAAATATGTATATACAAACGCATCACACACCTAGCAATTAGATCCTTGACCACACACACTTCTCACACACGTATACCCTAACCAAATATGCAACTACATCCAAATATTCCTAATCCCATTCCACTATCGTTTCAATGCACACCTAATGCTTTTCCTCCCCCTCCTCCTTCTTCCCACCCAACCCAACAACGTTCTTGGCGGCATCAAACGTTGCACTCGTGACTCCAACGCCAGCCCCAACAGCGGCCCCAGCAACATTCGCAGCCGTATTCACAACCGTACCAGCCACATCCGCAGCAGCTCCTACTACAGTCCCAGCAACCCCCCTCGCACCCCCAACCGTAGCAGCGGTAGCTTGCACACCTGCATCAATAGCTTGAGCCGTCAACCCAACAGCCGAATCCGCAACCTTGGAAATCCCAGCTGTGGGGTGTTCAGCCGCCTCATTGTACGCCTGTCCTGCATGCGACGCCAGTGTCCCCGTTGCGCCCTGGAAGGGTTTAGCAGTCTCTTGGACGCCTTCTTTGGCTTTTTGGGCTGCTTGGCCGGCTTTTTCTGTGACGGCTTCTGTGGCTTCGTATGCGCGGTTCGATGCACGGTCGTACGCGGCTTTTGCGCTAGAGTTTTGGACGCGGTCTGTGGTTGTTTCGATGGTATCTTGGGCGGTAGATTTGGCGGATTGGCCGGTTTCGACGGCTTTGGCGTAGGTCTGAGATGCCAGGTTTTGGGCTTTTTCGGTTGCGCTCTGCTCATGAGAATGTGTAAGTTGCTCGTCCTTTCATTTGTGATGACAAGTTGTGTTTACCTGGTTGCTCGACATGTTTGTTATAGTGTTTCTCAAAAACTCTTTGCGATAGCTCTCCAAATGACTGATTCTAATAGTGTAAAGTTTCTTGGAAGGAACTCGCCTGCTTTTTATAACCCTCGACAATCAACCTCCACTCGGACATGACATCATCAACTTGCGCGTATTTTCACATGTCAGCGTATGCTTGTTGCGTCATTTCCATCTTGTAAATGTGCTTTTTTCTGACTGGGGGGTTTTGACAGTTGTTTATGGCCATATGGCAATTGAACAATTGTTGGTTTCGACATATCTTGCATATAGCAATTCCTTGTCAACATCCGCCTCTAGACCCAGGGATGACATGCTCTTGCGTGATTTCTCTTCATATCGGTGAACGTTATGGAATGTGGTATGTGTTGGGATTCTCATATGGCTGTAGATTATGATAAACGAGAGAGATAGTCGGGGAATGAGGACACGCCGTAGGGATCTGAACGCGCGGCCCAATATTGTCACTTGGGATATGTCCCAGCCATTGATATTAAAAATGCTGGCTGTCTGCATTGCCTTGTTAACCATTCAACATGAACTGGATAATTTGTCGGTTATAGTTCAAGGGAATAGGAACAAGCTCATGTGGTCATAGTCCTCCTTCCACTCTTTATTTGCAAAGTGATCATAGAGACCATTGTGGCGAAGAGTTTCCACTGAGTGAAGGAACATGAGACTCTGAACAAGTGATTTTTGATTGTATTGATGGTGAGGCGATGCAAGTTGACGTGGGGAGAATGTGATATACATGCAAGTTTCCTTGGTATGCATGCCGTCCGGACATCCAGGCTACATCCTTTTTGGTTTACGGAATGGTGAAAAACGCGAATTAAATGACCATCGCCAGCAAAAGCAATGAATAGTTGTGCCCCAGTTGGATGCCCTCTCGCATGATGCGTAGCCAGTGGCCAAATCGCTTGATTCACCTGGATTATGGGTAAAGAACATTGGTAGCCAATGGTGTCGTTTCGTAGTCAAGGAATGTTGCGTACAGATCCCATAGCCGCTTTGCTCTCCTCGTAGCTGATGTCATACGCTGATGTCACACCCGCATATCGGACATTCGGACACGCATTCGGACACGCCTACACTGCATCCACACTGTAACCATTCGAATGTGCACCTCATCGCGTCGCTTGTCGTCGGCGGGTTTTCGGCTCTGCACGCGCACAACGGACTTTCATCTCGGACGTGTTTTGTCCAGTTTGTTGTGCTCTTCGGTTTTGGTTTTGTTGGGTAAAATTGATGCGGTGTTGGTCTTGATTGCTGCTAGTTGCTGATTCTATACTAGGAATTCACTCATGTTCATTACGCTACGATTGTGAGAATCATGGACGAGAATAGAGGTGCGGTGGTGAAATTGCATCCATGTGGGTGTGCTGTTGTTAATCCTCATTTTCCGGTAGCAGAGATACGTGTGCATCCTGGCAAAGAGGGTATGAGCAAACATGGAACAGTGTTTAGGATGATGGCTCATGCGACATTTTTTGTAGGTCAGAGTGTGGAGCGTGGTCGTGAGCCGCTGTCGGGTCGGACGCCGTTTTCTGTTGTCAATGGCGAGGCCAATATGGGTGTGTTTTGAGTGTCTTGTGTTGTCTTGTTGGTAGTTTATGACTCATTATCTGCAGGAGGCACAGAGTGCCCGCAAAAGAGTTCGAGCGCCTGTAGCCGAGCTAGTAGTCCCGCACGAGGTACAATTCAGTCCATTTGATATTTGGTGATTCCATGGTACTAATGACATCCCCAGCGGTTTCCCCACACCGCTCAAATCGCAAACTCGTCTTTGTTCAAGGCTTCAAACAACGAGTGGTCCGACGTCGTTTTCGGGCCACAGAGGAACAATTGTCCATCCTCAATGAAGCCTTTGCAAACACGGAAATACCAACTAGGGACGAGAAAAAAGCATTGGCGGCAAAATTGGGCATGGCGGAGCGGCAGGTTCAGGTTTGGTTCCAGAATCGACGTGCGGCGAAAAAGACGAGTCCGAGGTCGTTGGAGAGGAGCATGTCACCTGTTACGAGTCCTTCTTTGGTGCCCACCAGTACGTCTGGGGTCTCTCCTAAAATGCTTATTCTGCATTCTCCACCGCGGATACGTCCACAGGCTGTGAAGGCTGTTCCACCACCGGCACCGACCCATCCCACAGCGTTATCCCCCATCAACCTCGACAGCCCCCCACGACCCTCAGACTCCATCCTTGTCTCCAGCCCCACCCCCAAACCCTCAAAGCCCTCCGCAGTTATCTTACTTGACAGCCCACCCCGACCACCCACATCCATCGTCCTTGACACACCCACAAAACCCACCACAGTCTCCGAAATCTTTTCTCCCTCCGATCTAATCAACCCTGATTTCAGCCATGACCTCGTTCCATCTGATGCCACACCCCGCCAACACAATTGGAGCTTTGTCGATGACACACCTAAATGTCTTCGTCCACGGAAGCGCAAGGTCGCTACAGTCGACGACACGTCACGTTCTAAACGCCGAAAAGAAGAAACCGTGATTAGTCTGTTGAGTTCACCGCTTGCGAGTCCAAAGGAACCAACGTTTGAATTGGACCAACAGGATTGGACGGCTATTTTTGATAGTTTTGTCCGTGCTGAACCTTCCACTGACCTCCCCACTGAATCATATACATCACATACGGAACCACCTACGGAACCATGTACGGAACCATGTACGGAGCCTCTTGCGGAACCACTAGACTGGTCCACCCTCCTCACATCCCCCTTTCCAACCGACCCTCCAACGGATTTGGACCAACTCTTGACGGAACTGGATCAAACTCCCACATCACCTACTTTACTCCAACAAGCACTTGAAATGGAGATGGGGTCGTTTGTCGGAGGGTCTTTGGTGGATTTTTCGGATATTTTGGGTGAATGTGATGGGTTGGGTGGTGAAGGGGGTGATGCGGGAGATGCGGGGGAGCAAAGTGTTGTCGGGCGAGTAGGTGGTGGGATGGAGGATTTCGAAGATTCTTTGCAGGGGCTTTTTGCGTTCGAGACCTTTTGATTTGTATTATGTGGTGTTTTTCGTGTCGGTGGACTTGATTTTGTAGAGCTTTTTTTGTGTTTAATTTTAAAGAGTGTATGTAATGTCCCGTAGCTATGAAGGGGTCTTGGGTTTTGCCACGATCGGCGTTTCGTTGCTTTGATGCTCTATCAGTGCCATTTAAGTGTCCGTATCAACCTACCATCCTGTTCACGAAAACAACGTATCACATGGAGTACGCTCCTGCTCTCTAACTAGTCAAAGAAACGATAGAATCTCACACTAGTCCATCCAATAATGTTTCTTGCTCAGAGGTTTTCACGTCATGTCCGTAAAGCCGTTCTATAGTTTTACAAATGAAAGATTCAGCCGACCGGGTTACTCCCGCCAGTATTGAATTATATAATTCTATTCCGTTGCCCTTGTATATCATAGCACTCACATCCATGCCAACCCACAATACATTTATATTCTCTCAGTGCCCAGCTCCACCCCCTACCATCAAACTCCCCAAACTCGTCGCCATGATCACGCACCCCATTGATGCGAGAGTGACTGCACCGACCCTTGTCGCATCCCACGGTGTATCTTCCGACATCTTGTAATAAAAGATCCCGGGAAGGATATAGCAGATGGTGGTAGACCCCGTTGCACCCACATACGCCAAAACCTATGAAAAAAAATCTCCCCAAATCAGAATCACAAAACAGAAACAAAAAACAGTTGGGAAACGTACCGTCGCAAGATTCTTTAACAAAATAGCCGCCCCAAAACTCCCTACCATGATCACCACCGTCATACCCACCCACTTGGCCCATGATAGCTCGTCTGTTTCTGGCTTTCGAAAGTGGGTTAGGATTTTTTCTAGGGAGGCGCGGCAGGGGTGGCATTGAAGGGGGTAGGATAGGAGAACGAGGAGGGCGATGGCGAGTTGGCCGCCGGTAATAAACGGGCTCGGTGGGTCTGTAAATGTCAGACAACGAGTAAATAAAGGAAAAACCACTGGGAGAAAAAATGACATGTTTGAAAGTGATGACGGTCAAACCTACATTGGCCAATGATATTCGATGCAACCTCGTTTCCAAATGTAAGGTATCCCAACACGCCAATCGTCTCGTACACAGAGAAGGCTGTTCCGACGGATGTCAAGATGACGCCCGTGATGCGTTGGGGGTGATTATCGTCGAGTTCATTGTATACTGCGAAAATCTACAAAACACTTGTTAAAAAAAACGCTGCGAACCCCTCTTTCATCTCCAAACATGCATACTCACATTCTGATGACATGTAAATGCAAACACAAAAATCGGCAAATACCCAAAAAAGGCTGTATCCATCTTGAACCAAGTCACGTCCCCCCATGGCACATGGGGTGGCATGTCGTTTGTAGGCGCCAGGAAATAGTAGACGACAATGAGGAGGAGGTACACGACGGAGAGGAGAGCAAAGGCGGATGTGTATCGAAGGGAATCGAGACGGGAGAGGAAACAAAAGGGGGAGACGAGGAGGAGGGAGAGGGTGATCCAAAAGAGTTTGGTGCGGAGTATCGAGTCCTGGGGTGTCCCTGGTGCAAATCCTTCAACCACCTTTGGTAACTAGATACAAAAAAAACAGATAAATACAGACTCCAACACACACACACACACACACACACACACAAAACAACTCACCAAATCCCCACAAATAACCAAGTATGAAACCGACACCCCAAAACACTTGACCGCAATCGCCAAGTCAAAAAACACTGCAGCATTCGGGTACGTCCGCTTTGCACATGCATTAAACGACGAACTCCTCCCCACTTGCGCTGCAACCCGTGTCAACAAGATCAATCCAAACGCTGATGCCGCCCCCGAGAGTCCAATAAGTATGATACCGAGGCCGAGACCAACACCAGCAATGGCTGAAGGCTACCAAAAAAAAAAAAAAAAAAAAAAACCCCCAAAAAAACGAAAAAAAAAAAAAAAAAAAAAAAAACACCGTCAGCAAACGGACGTTCTAGTTGAACAAGTAGTATACAAAATGATACACACCATGGCCAACATCCCAGACCCTAATATCGTATTACAAATATTCACACAAGACGATGCAAACGTCCCGGTCGGTGTCGCTTCGTCCAGGACATTATCCAGTTGATCCGAATCTGCTTCTTCTTCATCTGGGAGGGCAGCGTATTGGGTGCGGGATGTGCGGGGTGTGGTGGTGGGACTGCCTTGGGGTGTTAGGAATTCTGAGGAGGACATGTTCGAACGGTGGCCATCAAGATGCGGACAGAAATGTATGTGTGGTCTTGTTTGTAGCGGCTTTTGCTCTGATTACTCGATCAAACACGCGTGGTGTCGGGTCTTGTTTTTTGTTTGTTTTTTGTTTTTTTTCTTTGCGGGTTCCTTTGTAAAGTTGTTGGGATCGCTTTCTTGTAGGTATTCGTTTATGAAAATGCCCCAACTATGTGTAGGTAGCAAGTGATGGACGGTGGATGAGGAAATCCTTGTCAAAAGGTTTCAAATGTTTTTGGATAAATGTCACTTTGATCCCCCAAACGCTCTTCTGGAAGGCAGTTAAAATTCTCGGAAGAGGACATTTCAATGTAGCAAACGTTCATTTTTGGATCTTTAAAAGTCATCCATTGGCAAGGTCCTAGATATGCATAAATCACCTATCAACCTGTCGTATAGCAACAATCATCATTCTGATGCACCGGGATTCGGTGAATCCAAGATGATAATGGCCTCGGTAAAAAACAGTTGCATTTGCTTCCTAGCATCAGCCATTGGCAAAGGTCCTGGATATGCCATACTAGCCAATTATCATCCTGTTGTATAGCAACACAATTCATCATTCTGCTGGACCGGGTATAGGCTGGATCCGAGATGAAAATGGGCCCTTTAGTTGCAAATCTTTCCCTGAGACCTCTCTGTTCCATATTCCATACACCAGGATCACCTGCTCGTCATGGGTGTGGTGGACCTATGAAAAGAACCTTGCCTTCCCCACCGCCTTCCTCCATGTTCTGGTCCCTGTCCTTTGTCTGTGCATACGCTACAGAGTGGCAAGGGTTACCCCGCCCACCAAAATCCAACGCCCTGTTCCATAAAACGGAGCATACGGAGGCTGCGGGAACGAAAACAAATGCCTTGCGGGGCGGGCTGGAGCAAAAACCTACAAGGTCCCTCGCATAAGAAAAAATCCCATTGAAACGTCGTCCCAAAAGCCCAAATGGAACACTTGTATGAGGCGCAGTTGCAGTGACATAATCGCCTGACGTGGCGCAATATTGGCTGTTCACGTGAAAAACGTCAGGAAATAAGCGGTGATAACCTCACATTCCTAGGGACTTGCTATCATCACGTGAGGTCTATATGAGATAATCAATGTATCATCACTTTATCGTCATCCAAAGGGCCGTTATTTCCCTTTGAAAAAGGCCGCTCCCGTCGTTACAAAAACGATGGGAAGAAAAAGCCAAAACATCCCCCCAGCATTGGGTTCATCATCTTTGTCAAATGTCGTTCTATCCACCGCACTGCAAAAACGTTTTGATTAACATTCGTAAAAGTCGAGAGGTTGAATTGCGCGACAGGGAAAGAGTCGGTCGTTCCCGAACATAGAAGCGGCTAGCCTTCGGCATTGTTTTACTCTTCCATCCGAGCGGTGTGCAGTTGTTCTGGATAGAATTTCATTGTATAGCTATCAAAACTCCGATCGAGAAGCCCGTCTTTCGTTGGTCGGTGATTTTAAAAAAGTCCTCTGTTCCACATTCCTATCGGCGAAATCGGTTCTTGGCCTGCGCTGTGCTGGGGAGCTAAATGGTCCTGGCAATCAACGTTGTAATATAGTGTTTGCAAGTATAAACCACCAAGAGGGGAAAAATAGTGCACAGTAAGCACATATACCTTTGATATTCTTTTTGTAAATTAGCAGTGGAGCTCAACGAGTTCAAGGTGAGATGTTAAGTTTTTGTGGAGATTGGCGTGCAGACATCTGACATTTTATTCCAGTTCATAACACAGGAGAAAAAAGATGGCTACATTCGCGACTGAAATTTGGACGCCTGGGTTGGTTGAAAAGCCTACGCACAGGCATCCCAGCGTGGCCTCCAGACAATCATCTGTGGTGTCTCACAAGGCACCATCGAGAAATCCAAGCGGTGCGGCTGGTAGACCTCCGCCAGCGCCATTGAGCAGTAGTAATGGTTCAGTCTCGGGATCATCGACCGTGTCAGGTGGGGCCGACGAGAAGGGGTGAGTTTTAAGCGGGTGGATATCGTTATTCATTCAAGGATCTGACATGTATTACGTACAGGCGACCTCCTTCACCCAGTAGCATCACCTTTCCAGTCCCGCCTCGTCGTAATATTTTATACCGCATCTTCCATCCGGGGGAATCCGACGGAGAGCCTGTCTTTGGTCGTTCGCGCCGGTCCTATGGCAGTGGCAGTGAGGCAGAGTCCGAAGGCGAACATTCGGATGACTCTGATACGGAAGGGTTCTTTGGTCGCCCACGTCGTCGACAGAACAGTCTCACGGAAGCAATGCGCAAGGTGGAGCTGAACGATTTGACCCGTCGCAGTGTCGCGACCAAGGAAAAGGAAAAGCCCAAACACCGCGGTCCTTCCATGTTCAAGGGAGCGTCGGATACCGAGGGCAGTGGCTCTGAGACAGAGCCAGAACCTGCTCAGCCCAAGCGCTCAACATCAAAGTCCAACATCTTTTACGACCTGCTTCACGGTGGTAGGAGGCCCAAGAGTCAATCTGCGCCTACGAGCCCTGGCATCAATCCGGCCCCTGCCCCGCTCGAGTACAGCTCTGACGACAGTAGCAAGAGCAGTGACTCGGAAGTGGAAACCAAAGTTGAACATTCTCACAATTTGTTCAAGGATTTCATCATGCATGCGCGACAGAAGAAGCATGCTGTCGCTGGGAAAGCCGCCGAAAGTCATGCACGTGCCGCGGGTCCTCCTAGCCCCGGTGCCGATGACAAGCCGGCCATGATGAGGTCGTTGTCCGAGAACTCGCTATCCAAATACGGACGCAAGGAAGAGATTCTCGGTAGAGGTGCGAATGCGGTCGTTCGCTTGTGCTGTCCTGCCGACAACAAGGAAAAGAAGCTTGCCATCAAAGAGTTTCGTAAGCGCCGAAAGAATGAGACGCAGGTACTGTTTTATCAGTCCGCTTTCGCATTCGTGACATCTTCTGATCGATGTTTGCTATGTGATTGGCAGAAAGAGTATGTGAAAAAACTCGTCGCCGAATTTTGTATCAGTTCTACACTCCATCATGAGAACGTTGTGACTACTGTGGACTTGATCCAAGATGAGGTAGTGTGTTGGGCCCTACTGCACCTTGCCTCCCTCATTGCATGCTATTCTCCTCGTCTCTGCACAATACCCGTCCTTCGTGTATTTTGCTCACGTGTTACTCCAATCTCGGCGCTTCCCGTTTCTGCAGAAACGGCATTGGTGTGTCGTGATGGAGTACTGTGCCGGGGGTGACTTGTTTGGACGGATCCACTGTGGGTCTTTGAAGGACGTGATAGAGGTTAATTGGTACGTGCCTTTTGATTGATTGCGTCGTACCCAGTGTGGAGAATAACATTCTTGCTTGGATAGTTACTTTAAACAGCTCGTGCAAGGTGTCGCATACTTGCACTCTATGGGTGTCGCTCATCGTGACCTGAAACCTGGTACGCTTGTTATGATGCCGCATTTTTAACCCAGAGCAGTGTCTAACTGGCCGCTTGTAGAGAATCTCCTTTTGGATAAGTCTGGGCGGATTCTCAAAATTACTGATTTCGGCGTCTCGGAAGTCTTCCGCACCCCTTTCTGCAGTCTCACCCGCAAAGCCAAAGGGTTGTGCGGATCCGGACCGTACATTGCTCCCGAGGTATGTCGGCCTACGCCTACTTATAGTTTGAGCAATCGTTGAGCGTATGTGTCATTGGCAGGAATTTGAAACAAGCGAGTATGATTCAGAGCTTGTGGATGTCTGGTCCATTGGTATCATCTAGTATGTATCCATTATGCATTGGGCCTGTCCGCAACCGCCCGATATTCATCGCTCTCTCGAATAGCTATGTTATGATCTATAACTCTATACCCTGGAAAGCCGCTGTGCCGAGCGACCCCCGCTACAAGCACTTTCTCGAGAACAAGGGCAAATTCTGGCCATTAGACCGGTTACCCCCGGGACCACGTCGGTTGATGGTACGTCCCTCTTTTTATAGTTGATGGAGTTGAGACAATTCGACTTATTATAATCTGGCAGTACCGCATTCTGGAGCCCAACCCCGCGAAACGTATCGCCATCAAGGAACTCTTGGAGGACGAATGGTTCAAGAGTATCCCCGCCTGTCATGAGGAATCCACGAATGAAAGTGTTGGTCATAAACATGTTTGTACGGCGGGTTTGTTAAAGCGTTGATGAGGGGTATTGGAGCTTTGACGTCAGTTTATGAAAAGAGTCGAAGATTTTTGGGACACTGAATCTTTGGGTATATTGTCTTGTGGTAAAATACAATTTTTTCTTTGTTTATTTGGGTGTTTGGCTGGGCATGTGGAGTACCGGTTTCTGATATAGTGTGCATATCCTATTCTATGCCGTGCGTATCTCTGAGGATTTTATTCTAGATTCACACAACCATCTGCTCACTGCACGGGGTTGCTGTGAAACACTAATGCACACGCGAAAATCCCATACGCATCGCATGCTCAAACGTTTTCACAGCACCCATCTGCAGGTTTGACCTCATCGTGGACCATCGCCAACCCATCAGAAAAAAGCTCAACATGTTCTCCAAAAGTCTCCCATTGTCATTTTTTCCTTGCGTGTTCACCAGAATTTTTGATGTTTGATGGATTGCCATGCGTGATGCAACCCGGACATTGAGCACCTCCCCCAAACCCAACAAACCCAGAAATGCAGCTATTGTTTACCAAGTTTACTCTATGCCAAAAAAAAATGCTTTTTCGTCCACCCTCACCTTTACCTTACCCTTTGTTTGTACTAGTTCCGTGTATTGTGTCCAGACAACGTAACAGGGGAACGGTGCGTATGAAACCGTATGAGAATTACGAGTTGGATCATGGACTAGGAAATTGTGCATGGTGGTAGCAAGATGCTGGTGTTTTGTTTGTTTGCGTGATGGCGTAGGGCAGCGTATCAATTTGCGTATAAACAAGGCTTGATTCAGCGTTTTTGCGCCAGATGGTGAGCGATTGGAAGGGGGGGTCGCATCTAATCGATTGAGGTTCTTTTTTTTTTTTTTATATTTTCAATGGCTGGTGCTGCAAAGGGGGAGTTTTGCCATGCGTTGGTTGGTCTTTGCGTTTTTTCATGTTCCCCCTTTGCAAAGGATGGTCGCCGTTCGGTTCGCATAAACGAAACTTGTCGGGTCAATCGCGCGCAGCACATCTTGCATGCACCCACAGCACACAAATAAAACCAACACACCTTTTGGACATTCCACAACAATTTATATAAAATGCTAGCTACACTCAATATGCCCCACATGCAACAAACAACAACAACAAATAGCAACGCAACATGTCTTGCTCCAACCAAAACCGATATCAAAAAAGAAACCAGCGAGACATAAAGTGACAAAATAGCGGCCAATAGTTGGTCCGCACGGCATAGGATGGATGAACAAACATAAATGACAAACACAACAAAATGATTGGGAAACAGCAAAAAAAAAAAATGGAAAAGTACCAGACACCAGTGAACACTAGCTAGGCGCAGGTAAAAGCGTTCAACAACAACCTGTATAAATGCGAATCGTTGTGTTTCGGCCCATGTCCTGATCTACAGGTCAACGGCACGGGGCTCTGTTACCGCAGGAGTAGCATCGGACCCTTTTGGTTCGCCGGTGTTGGCCGTGCCAGCGTTAGACGAGGTCGGGTCTTGTACGGATTGGTCGTGGGGAACATCTGCATTTTGGGTGGGCAGATCGTTCACGACGGGGTCCGTTGCCTTGGTGTCAGCAATATGTTCAACCACGGATTCGGTAACATGCTCGGCGATAGTTGCGGTGATGGGTTCGGCAACGGGCTCGACAACGGGCTCAGCAACAGGTTCAGCAACGGGTTCAGCAACAGGTTCAGCAACAGGTTCAGCGACAGGCTCGGTGACAGGCTCGGCCACAGGTTCAGCAACAGGTTCAGCAACAGGCTCAGCGACAGGTTCAGCAACTGGTTCAGCAACAGGTTCGGCGACAGACTCGGCGACAGGTTCAGCAACTGGTTCAGCGACAGGTTCAGCGACAGGCTCAGCGACAGGTTCGGCGACAGGCTCGACGGCGACAAGTTCGGCGACAGCCTCGGCGACTAGTTCAGCAAATGGTTCAGCAACAGTTGCGGCGACAGTTTCGATAACGGGTAGCCCTTCGGTTTCTTTTGGTGCCGAGGCCACTTGCACGGTAGGTTGGGCAGGTTCCTCTTTGACGGTTAAACCGGTTCCGCTGGAAGGCTCGGTTAGAGTATCTACCGTCCGAGAAACTCCATCTTCCTTGTCTTCAGTCACACCCTTGATAATAACTTCAACATGCTCGATGTTTTCTTCCCCCTTTGTTCCAGTTTCAACAGGTTTCGGAATCTCCTCTTCCTCCTCGTCGTCCTCATCGTCTGAGGAAGAGGATTCATCGTCATTGTCATCATCCTTTACGTTCTTTTTCTCATCCTCATCCTCCTCTTCGTCGACATCTTCCTCCTTTCCGGCATGTCCAGTCTTGTCATCCGTTTTCTCAGTGTCCCGTTTGGCAGCAGGAGCGTATACAGCAGTCACTTTCCTCTGAATAGACATGAGCACGGTTTCCTGGCATTTGACCATGGCCTTGGCGGCGCCGTCTCCGCGGGCAAATTCTACAACAGCAGTCACGGTTTCACTGGTCTCGGGTGAGTTGGCAGGGAGAATTTCGAGGCGCTGCATGTCACCACATCCGGCGAAAAAGTCCTTTAGCTCTTGTTGCGTCAAAGCTTGAGGAAGATCAGTAACGTGGATCCGTCGCTGACGAGGGAAGGCAGCACCGAGGGTCTTGGCGGCCACAGCTTTGGCGGCATCCTCAGGATTCTCAAACACCACCAGGGCATAGGTAGATACAACAGCACCTTGATGATCGGGCTTTTTCAAGATCAAATGGGACCTGACTGGACCGTGTTCAGCAAACTTGGCCACAAAGTCTTCTGCAGACATATCCGCTGGAACGTCTCGCACATGAACGGCATTGCGTGCGGCCCGCTCACGTCGCTGTTTCTGTTTACGTTCACTGTGCTGATCAAGCTTTTGAAGCGCTTCGCCCTTCTTCCATGGTTTGTCGACCGGTTGGCGCCGTTCTTTCTTTTCGATGACGCGCGCGTAGTCGACTTTAAGGGGTTCAGACATTCCAAAGAGTTTTTGATTCTTGATGGCTTCAAAAGCACTTTTGGCAATCTCTTCGGTTTGGAAGGAGACAAAGGCATAGGCGCGCTTTTCACGCGGTCGGTTCACGACGTGAAGACGCTTAATCTCTCCGTAGGCGGTAAAGACTTTGTCGAGCTCCGCCTGCAATTATATGATATGGTAAGGAAATCACGGGAATTGTAAAAGCAAGGGGAACCAATCAAAGGTCAGTACCTTGTCTGTGCTGAGCGGCATGTTACCAAGATGCAGCGTGCGAAGGTCCAATTTGGCAGGCACATTGGCACTGGCTGGTCCTTCCACATCAGGTTCAATGCCATTTTCATCAGCAGGAAAAGCGTCATCCTTTGCCTTCGCGGATGTCGTCGAACCAGGCTTGATACCAGAATCAGTGCTCAACACACTACGATCTGCCTTTTCAAAATGTAACCGAAGCTCCAGTGGCTGCGTCATTTCAAAAAAGTGCTTTTCTTTGAGAGCTTCTACTGCTTTTTGAGCAGAGTTTGGCGTTTCGTAGTCAACGTACGCGTATGCCCTCTGGTGACGTTTAGGCCGCCCAACAATACCAACTGTAATAATGGAGTAATGAGTATCAACGGGTCATAATTAACACATGCCAAAGCTTGATGCAAACCATTTACAATAGCACCAAATTCGGCAAACACTTCAATAATCTCCCTAACACGGACCCATTTGGGGAAACCGTAAATGTAGACGCCAGTAGCCTTGGAACTGTCCTTCTCTGTACGAGATGCATCCTTAAGCTGACGGGTGGATTTTTTCCTCCTCTGTGTCGGCTAATCCAACATGTTCCAACATGAGCAAATGAAAAAAGAAAAACAGCTGCTCATTCCCTGGTACTAACCACTGCATTCTGTTCCTGAATTTCCTCGGGAGATTTTGGAACGCCGGTACCACCAAGAGACTTGTTGACGGCTTCCACCTGCCGACTAAAGAGCCGGCTGGAAGCTTTGGCAAGTCCGCGCCTGGCTTCGTCCGCAACTTTCGGATCCTCAGCTTTAAGCTCAGAGGTTTCGGCAGCGTTACCTTTCGAACCTATTGGATGGTTAATTCTCTTTCATAAAGTAATTTTCAAAACCTCCGCTAACTGACCTTTAAGATTGGCATTACTCTTCTTGTCCGAACGGAAGCCGCGGTTTTCCTTGTTACCTCTATGATCGTGCTGATCACGAGAGTCATTGTTGAAGCCGCGCGGCCCATTATGACGGCGATCGCCAGATGGCTCGTCCACGTACAGATGGGGACGTTCCGCCAATGCAAAAGCAGATTTTGCCTTCCGCAGATCACGTCGACCGGTTGCAGCATCATTATTGCGATGAGTCAAAGTGCCCTGACCGCCCTGTCGCGATGTAGATGGTCGTCGAGAGCCTTTCCCGCGATGACCATCATCGTCCGGCCTATTGAAATGTACAGCTCGATCCGTTCCTGGAGCAGAAGGTGCTGCTGTGGGGGCAGGGAATGACGAGAAATTATTGTGCTGGGAACGTTGCCTCTGGTGAGATCCAGCGGGTCTCCTGCCGTCCCATCCGGCCGTAGCTGGCTGGGGGGCTTCGACAGGCTTTACTGGGGGGAGAGGATCCCAACCCGCCGGACTCCAACCAGATGAACCGGGCTGTGGCGGGGGTGCGGTAGAACGGGGAGCTCCCCAACGTTGAACAGGAGGCTGATGAGGGACTGGCTGAGGAACCGGCTGAGGGACTGTTGCCCATGAGCTAATGACCGCGGTGGTGCCGACGGTTTGTGCACCTGCCCAACCACTTGTATTCTCGGGGCGGCTACTCCAACCAGGCACAGCGTCCCAGTCATCTTTCCTGGACTGATACACGTTTCCCCAGGAATTTGCCCGGTTTCGTCCCCGATATGAATCTTCCACTTGCGGGGCCGAGGCATAGGCTCCGCTGTTCCATCCATCGTCTCTACGAGAAGGTTGCGACCAGCTAGTAGTGGTCGAGGCAGACGACCAGCCACCGCTACCGTGGTTCTGCGGCGGGGTATTGTTCCAGTTGGAGCCGGGAGAAGAAGGGGGAGTGGGACCCCATTGGTTCGTGGTTGGAGGTCGTGTGGATTTGCCCCAGGAGCCTCCAGCGTCCATGCTGATCCAATGCAGATATTCAAATACTCAAGAAAAAAAAAATGGAATGACTACAACGGGGAAAGAGTTTTTAGCGATATGTAAAGAGTATCGCCCCGAGACCGTGTCTTTTTGCACCAGGTCCGACCCAAGCTTCGTACTTTCACCAAGATGCTGATTGAGCAAAGCACACTAGACTACTGGAACTGTCATACACGTGATAAGAGACTCACCAGAAACTAAAAACGAACTTTCGAAACCTCCAAAACCCAGACGATGCAATAGCAAAGGCGCAATCGTCAAAGCGAAAACAAGGCGGGGATGGATTAAAAAACGCGAGCAGTGTAAAGGAAAGCGAGGCGTTTTTGTTGATTTCAGTGCTCGCAATCAGGGCCGTAGAGATCCCAATGGGGGAGAGTCGTGGCAAGCCTGATGGCAAGATGAGGAAAGTCCTTATGCTACGGCAACAACTTTGACCACAATCCAGCGTCCAACGCACACACACACAACGCAGGTCTGTTATATAGAGGTTCTTTATTACAAAAAGGTTCTGAGGTAACCGTTTTCCGGGATGAGGAGGGGGAATGAGGAGGAACCAACTCTTCCCACTGGAGAAGGTCCGCGGGAGGTCGCGGGAGGAAAGGCTGCCCTTTAAAGCTCGTTGCAACTCGTCATATCCGTCATGTATTTTTTTTTCTTCTTCCTTGTGGACACAAAAACCAAACGGCTGAAAAAGGTGTGAAAATGGAGGTGTGAAATGTTGACGCTTTTTGTTCTGAGCGCGCGCACTAAACTTTTTTTTTTTAAAGGCAGCTTGCCGATTGCCACAACGCTGCACTTTTCAACGCTGCACGGCTGGCAGGTTGAGCTTTTTGGGGGCTTTCTGCACGCCGTCAGCTCTTGAAAAGGTTCTCGAGAAGAAGTTGCTTTTTGGACGATGGCCTGTATGACCGTGAAAGTTGTAGGCGATTTTCCCCGGCGGGGCGGCCATGCTTTTGCTTTTCTGGTACTCTTGGCCTTTTGAACGGCTCCCCCCCAAAATGGACGCTACTTGCGAAACAAAAGAGATTGTCCTTTGCAAAATAAACCAATGTTGCATCACAACCAATAGAGAGCAATGCTCAACTGGTTACCCATTGCCTTTGATCATGTCTTTTACATGTCGTGATTCTCCTAGACATGCTTATTTTAGTGCAAGCAGCCTGGCGACATTTGTAGTTGTTCCGCGGCATTTTGCAGTTTAGACATGTCACTCGGTGGTGGCTGTGCCCGTTGTGCAGGCCTCCCTTGCCCCCATGCCATAGCTGAATTAAAAGTATCCTTGAAAACGATGTCATAAAAAAAACCTGATGCCTTCCCTTTGCCAAACGAGGGGTAGTTTCGTTCCTTTTTACTCGTTGTCATTCACAACGCCAGTTGGCTTCCATTTCATTCTCATTTTCCTTTCAAAGACTGCCCCAAAGGAATGGCAAAATGACCCAATTCTGGCCACGGAAGCAAACGCGCGCCAATTGCACTAATTGCAGGTTGAAGTGAAAGGGGGGAGGAAGATTCATTGAACACATTGGTACGGCAGGGGGAACGTAATTGAAGGGGGTGTCGTTTTTTTATTTTCTTATGCCCTGGCGACCTCATTTACAATGTTGCTGCGGTTATAAAAAGGACGACTAGGCTCCCTCTTTCCCCCCCCTCCAACTCAAATCTCGTTGGCCCCGAGAGATCCTTGATCTTGGCTTTTTGGGAAACAGCAAATCACAAACCTGGTTGCCTGGATCTATTATTTTGGCGAGCTCTTGTTTTGCTTTTTGGCTCTGGTTGGCTCCCCCATATAATAGGTTCAACGCAACCACGTTGTAATGTGTCCTGCTGTATCCCGGAAGCTTACATTGTCGTTGAATCGTCGCTGCTCAAAAAGTGCAGTGGTCAGTTTCGGGCAGGGATGGGCAATGCATGGCTCATTGCTCTCGTTATTTTGGGACATGCGCAGACACCAGTTGTTTAAAAGCTGTCATATCCAGAAAATTTGAAAATTTATGAATGCAACTACAGCATAATCTCCTACAAGTGCCGAATCCAAATGCCTACTCCTATCTATGTACATGTACCAAAATATTCAAAACCCAACAGGTCGCATAATTCCATTCTAATCCTTCTTTACTGTGACAGAGCGGCTTGTTCTTCGAGTGGGCTCAACAGACTTGCCCCTCGTCGCTCGGGATAAGCTTGTACTTGCACCTCTAATCCGGCCGGCTGTTACCTTTGCGTCGCGTACGGAAGTGGTTCTCCGTTGCGTTCTAACAGATTGCTGCTCACTCTCTGAGAGGCCAGACTCTGCTGTTTCTACATCTGCGTCATCACCACTCGGACCTTCCTTTCCTTGCTTCGTTTTAGAACCTTTTTTCTCCATGGCAGATGATGACAATCTGGTGGTAGAAACTGATCGTTGAATGCCCCGTCCAAGTCTACCCGATATGTTGGTTTCCGTCTCACGAATAATAACTGATCTACTTCGCTGCAATTTGGACGTCACGCTTCGCGGGAGTGGAGGTCTAGCGTCCACCTTCGGGACAGTGTCCGGGTCCGTCTTCTCACTTGCAGATGTTGCTGTGGCATTTGACGCTTCGACTGCAGCGACACTGTTAGAGGAAACGTCGTCTCGCACGTCCACCGCCGAATCCCGGTGCACCAATGGTGAAGGTGTCGTACCTAACTTGGTTTCATCGACACTCGGGTACAGTCTTTCTTCAACCGCATCGGCTTCATCCGGTTTCTCGGTAACGACTTCCGCGGCCTCTGCGGCATCAGTCTCTGGCTGGCTAAAGTCCGCGGTCTCGCTGGCATTTACATCATTCTCTTGACAAGGATGTGCGTCATCCTCCTCAATAATGATAGGCTCCGAGATTGACGGTACTTCCAACTGCTACACTCATAAAATAGTAAGACGCGGGTGATCCCTACCGCTGGATTGGAGGATAACATTACCGGAAGTCGAGCCGTAACACGGCGAACAATGGTCACAACACGGGCGTGTACAACGGTCACCGATTCTGTAATACGTCGTTCGTACTGAATGAAAGCGTTAATCCGCATGAACTCGGTATACTCCAAGCACGCAGGTACATACATGCTCAATATGCTTTCGCTTGTGGGAGAGAACAGGATGGATGACCTTTTTGAATACGGGCATCGTCGTTTTTGTTCGCCCATAGCATAAAGCCACAAGGAAGAGCAACTTGACATTGTAGTAGAATGGAATCCTAAAAGAGGTCCCAAGTGAGCTGGACATCAGGCAGAGGTGGTCAAGAGATCACTTACCAGAAAATGGTCCAATCTAGTATGGGTTCAATAACCTGCAAGTTAAAAAAAAAAAAACAGAAACATTAAGCGACCATAAGTTCGACAGTGTTGCGCTGCAACGAGGTCGTCACAACCCACCTCGAAAACCGTAAGCGTTATCCAAAATGAGGCCCAACGCTGTCGTTTCCCAATGTTTGGACGACCTTCCACTGTCTTGAAGGTTGAATACCCGCCCATTGCATAACAGGCGATTTTCGCCAACGAAACAAACATTGCAACGAACGGCTCAAAAAGCAAACTTGGACATGAAAGAGCTGCTGCTGGAAACGAATGGGTGGCAAACGGTTTACTTTGGGCTCGGGCAACCCCAAGATGGTCATTGACCCAAAAGCGGATATATGACGCACGTGACCATGAGTGGGTCTTCCGGACACTGCGCTTTTGGCACTTCGGTTTTTCGAGCACCCAGATTGTGTGATGACCAATTTGGGATATTGTTGAAAACTACCGACTAGCGGCAGATGGGAACACCACACGGCAAGTCTACATATGAAGGGCCACGTTCTCCACGAAGTCCCACTCCTTTCCGCACTATGAGCGGGCCGCTCATCAAGGCTGAGCCACAGTCAATGTTCTCCTCCTTCTCAGGACTGATAGCTGGTGTTAAGCATACTGCATATCGAGGGGTAAGCGGAAGAAGTTTCACCTTGCAATTTGTGGGCATTCCGGTGTATTTACCACTCTGTATCTATATTAGGTCAACAGTATCCTCGACACTGTACTTCGCACGAAGGCCATTCGAAAACGCGCCCCTGGAGCCATCACCAAACCACAGTCAACACGAAACTTTCTTCGAACCGTGCAGAGGGATGGGATTACCAAAAAGCGCACGGAGGTGAATGGGACGGCAAGCAGGAGACGGGCGGAGCTGGCTTTGGAGTATTTGACGCAGGAGACAGGGCAAAAGTGTGAGACCGAGACGGATAGCTCAACGGAGACGGATGACGAATTGGGCAACGTCGGAGAGTCGAGAGGACTGCTGTTTGCGACCCCACTAAAGAAGGGAAAGAGACGGTCAAGCTTAGACTTGTCAGAGTCTGAGAAGGAAAATAAACGTGGGAAAAACGTCGAGAATCATTCACCAAACAGTAAGTTTGATTCCTCGACCGTGATGATTTCATGGGAATAATGGGTTCTCACATTGCGATGATTTGTAGATGGTGAAAACGACCGTATTACGGCCTTGGAGCGAAAAATCGCAGTGTTAGAACGAGTACTCGCCGCCCAGGCTCCAGTTTCAGCCCCACCTACTCCACCACCACCACCACCACCACCTCCTCCTCCTCCTCCTCTACCCACGCCAAACTCTTCAAACTTGCAAATTCCATCGTCAACCTCTAAAAAACCAACTGCTGTATGTATCACCCCCCATACTGGTAATAGCCAACGTCGCACTTATGCCTAAATACACTATAGCCCTCTCCCGCTCGAGATCCCCGATTCAACACCATGAATCACCATGTGATGAGAAAGATATGTGAAGAGATCAAGGAAGTGAAATTACGAAGAACAAATGTCATGAGGTATATATTGTGATAGTTCAGAGAAGACATGAGCCATATGTCAAATTCTATGGCAGATCACCGGGAGGTACTATCATTAGAAGTCGAGATCCAGATCGTGTGCCTGACGAACAAGACCATGAGGCCGTCCTAGGTGAGCATGTTGATGTGATATAGAGCTTCAAAATGCCGCTGTTTCATCGAATTATTGCTTTAAAACCATCTGTAGCGCATGCATTACGAAAAAAATTCAAGAGTATGAATTCTGAGTCTACAGAGTCAAGTCCAGAAGTGACATCAGAACGTGACTGGGGTTGACAAAGCAAGAGGATGCGAATTTTTTGGATGTCCGAGCCGAGAGGTGGATGTCCTTTTGTTGTTGTTTTTTTTTTTGGTATTACAGCAAGATTAAGGAGAATGGAGCAACCTGGAAAGTTTACAGTTGATCTTATTTATTCGCCCATTTTAACGTGTACCTGAGGTGGAGCTCAATAGTAGAATTGTCGGGCCACATTTTGGGGGCATATTTCAATGTGCACCAAATCTCGCGATGGCATTTTAGTGAATTTGAGCAAATCATGTACGGTATCAAATATTGAAAAAAGCAAAACAGATTTCCCAGGAGCAGATAATGTCAACTGAGGCAAAAGCATGCAATGACACACCTACACAACACCACTCTGATATACGCAAATGGCGTTGTCCCATCCACACTATCCGGCTCAACCACCGCAATACAAGTAATGTATCTCTTCTCTCAAACAACCATAAATCACTCGTCCAACCGAATCTCATCCACCAGGACCTCCCGCTTTATTCTCTCCTCCCTCAGTCGACTGGGGCTAACACCGTACGACACAAACGAACTCGCATGTTTGGAAGTTTTTATCAAGACGTCTTCGTTCCATATAAATCCTTTTTCAGAGCCGAACTGAGCGAGGTATGTAATGTTATCTGTCAAGTCAATGTGGTACAGCGATGGCGGTGTTGTTATAGAGGAGGCGGAGGACGAGGCGGAGGAGGATGAGCTGCAGTTTCGGCCATTGTTTGAGTATCCTTGTGAACGGATTGGAATAGGGTTTGAGCGAGCTTGGGGGGTGGACATTGTGAATATGGGCGGCCTCTTTTCGAGGACTGCTTCGTACGCTTTTTTGAGAAAAGGTGTGCCTCGTTCGGGGCTGAAACGACTCTGCTGTCAAAAAGGGCAACACAGAGCCGGGTGCGCAAAAAACAACAAGGACTCTAAAAAAGAAAGGTAACCTCGTAAGGCAACAGGTTTAAAGCCAGCAAACAAACAAAAATAGGCTTTGAACGCTACGGGGAGCCCGGGGGGTATGAGTCCAAAAGATGATGACACATGATCGCCCTCATTTGCCGACGCTTACGCAATGACGACACCATCCGCCGATAAAATCGCATCAGCCAAGTTTGATAAAAAACTCATTTTAATGATGGGCATCGTCCCTCAAAAGGTCCCCAATAGTCAAGGCCTTTTCATCTCCAAATAGTTTTGTTCAAAGAGCAAACTGATCCAAACACTTGCGAAAAATACCAACCTTTTTCTTTTCAAAACTCGTTTTTTTTAGTTCACCTGTAGTCGAAGAAAGCGGCTTGAAGAGATGGCTTCGTCTGGTCTTTCAATGAGGTGTTGTTTGAAAGCAAGTTTGGTGAGGATTGCTGGTTTGCCAAACGTTCTTTTATATGACGGAAACCTCCAACCTGCCAAGCCCGCGGCTGGAAATGCGCCTTCCATGAGTCACATGAAAATGTCAATGTGATCCACAAGTCACATAATTAGAATACAAAACAACCTCCACCATATGAACTTGCTTGAAAACACACATTTTAATAAACGCTGTAACAAAAGACTAGTTGCTGTTTTCATCTAGGTATTTTGCAGGACCATACAAGAGCCTTTGGCGTATCCCATCGTTTAATAATTGCAAAACCTTTTTGCAACGAAATCATATAAAATCCTATGACTTGAATAATTTCAACAGCCCTTTTGCATCAGGAGACACATGATCGGATGGATTGAGCAGAACATCTGTCATGTAAACTACAGTGGGCTATTTGAAAAGTGCGATGAGTAAACGCATCGCCATGTATACAGCAACACTGCACTGAGACAAAAAGATTGATGGACCATGACAAACAACCTTTAACCCTTCCAGGATGGTGTGTGAGCCATTGCAGCGGAAGGCTGTCTCTACCCATTATGTTTATATCCAAATAGAAATTGCTGTTGAGCATTCAACAACATCGTTTTCATATTGGGTTGCAGTAACGCTTAACGCTGTACCGTCATGGACCGTTTTGACAAGACGGTGTATAAAGCTGACAGATTGATCCCATCCTCGCAACGTTTTCGTGCGCTTAGTCGCGCGGTATGGAGTCACGTGAGGTAGGTTCTGATGAAGTTGACAGGCCAGATGGACTTTGAGCGCTAGTTGGTTCTACGTATTGTTTACTTTTTGCTGATACCAACCAGCCCACTTTTTGCACCTACGCAGGAGAACATGGTATTATGAACCGGTAGGTGTGTAGACCTGAGCGCGTGCAAATGATGCATTCAAAAGTTGCGGGGGTTCACAAAGTCGGCCCCAAGCCCTCCACATTTTGGACCCGTTTTTTCTTTTTGAGCCCCGTCCCCGTCCAAAAGCGTCATTAGACTCATACGCACATGCAACATTTCTGATATTTACCTCCAAGAATCATCCTGCTCTGCTTCTTTCCCGTTTGCTTTCTAGTTGGTTTTCCGATAACTAGCTGATATTTCACTCATTTGGCAATTTACGATATGGCCACTGCAATCAAGAAATTCTTTAAAAAGAAAGGGTCCCGCTCTGACCATGAGTCGGACGACCAGCCAAAAACTCCAGCATCATCACGAGTATCCGGGGAGACCTTTGAGTCTGCGGCCGAGAATCAACATGGCATCACTCAAATTGCAGAGAGTTCCCCTGACGAAGCTCAGCTTGTCGGTTCTCCACCCGCCGTCAAAGTCGCTGCTCAGGTCACTGCTCTATCTTCTACTATTATACCGGACACTACTCCTGTTGCTACTCAGTCTACCGCTGGTCCGTCTATTGCTACGCAATCTACCTCCACTCAGCCTATCGCGGCTAAAGCCAGTGCTACAAAAGAAGCCCAACAACCTGAACGTAAGCGCAAAGTTCCTGCTCCTGGGGAAAGTGGTATGCCCATGTCGCCCCCGATTAGCCCTACACTGGCGAGGGATGATGCACATGCTGGTGAGTGCACTCTAAGAAATGAAAAAAATGAGCTAGCCGCGCTGATACCATGGCCACTGAGGTTTAGCCCTAAAGAGAAAAGTTCAGAATGTGGAGGTTCTTAAAGATGGAATATATGAAGTTCGTCATGATGAAAGGTACAGCGTTCATGCATATATTGACACCCACTGGCATCATCATGGTACCAAACTTCAAATTTCTACCGAAGAGTGCCGGGAAAGGATCAAGAAATAGGGCTCCTCCGTAACCAGCTATGGCAAACCCGCGAACAACGTGATAAACTCGACAAGGAACTATCAGAAGCGAATCACGATCTTGCCAAACGTACCACTGACATGCAGGCTTTAGAAAAAAAGCATAAATTCGAACTTGACCGTGCTGTTCAGAATCAAAAAGAGGTTTTGACTGCTCAGATATTGCAGTTAAACAAGGAGATTGAGGATAGTAAGGAGGAAAAGAGTCGGGCTGAGCAGAGGGAGGCAGAGGTTAAGAGCGAGCTTGAAGACGCAAGAAACAGATCGACAATTTTAAACAGGAAAAGGAGAACGGTGAGGAAATGGTCAAGGACCTTCAGGCGCAGCTAGAGGATGCCAAGGGAATAATCGGAGAGTTGCAGGCGGATGTTACAAGGTCGTTTTTCATAATTGGTGTATGAGATTGAATCTTTATCTCTCGATGCTAACGTTACGTTCTAGCCTTCGACAAAAACTCGCTGATCGTGACTCGGAATCTGATGGCAATGCTACTCAGTTGAAGAAACTAAAAGAGGATAAACAACGCATTACTGCCGAATTGCAACAAACACAGGCCATCAGGAACAAAATTGCACAAACTAGTGAAGAGCATGACAAGGCGCACGAGCAAGAAATGAAGGCATTGACTGCTGTATGTAGCCTGTAGTTCCATATCGTTTTACTATCTTTACCATTCTAATTCTTCCTATACATGACAGACCAAAAAAAGTTGGACGACAACCCAAGCAGAGTTGGAATCCACAACAACAGCGCTCAAAGAACGCGAAAAAGACCTCGCTGCAGGGAATGAGAAAATCATTGTTCTTACCACCCAGCTCAACGATGCCCAAGTGGCGACGCAAGAAGCCACGGACAAGGAACAAACTGCATCAAACGCTTTAAAGACTTTTCAGAGCAAGTTGAAAGCACTTGTGGACAGGTTTGAAAAGCGGAAAGGAGGGGAAGCGAAAATACATAAGCCGAAACAGGATGCGATTGACGTATTGCTGATCATGGTTGAGCAGGTAACTGTTTTCCTGACTTTGACATGATTGCATTTTGGTCTCACCTACGTCTGCTTTATACTAGAATCTAGAGTATTTACATGTACCCGTTGCCGAAACCGATACCACACAAGGCCCTAGTGTAAAGGCATCTCAGAGTGAAGAGGAGGCCAGGAAGAAGGCAGCGCTGTTGACTAAAGATCAAAAGGGTCCAGTTGAGGAACAAACTGTTACTGGTGACAAAGAGGGACGTGGGGCTCCTGCTGCTCCTGTGAAGGACCAGGTATACGCCTCCATATTTACAATTTCGTTGATTCGGAGGGGACTGATCTGACATTTTGCAGTCCAAGGGTAAATCCGAAGCGTCCACCACCCAGCTCGACAGCCGTCGCGCCTCGCTGCCACCTCCCCCTCGGCAAACGCGAGCTGGTAAACCTCGATCCACTTCCTACCACTTGACAGGCACCAAATTGTTTTCCTCATCCCCTCGTGAACGCCTTCCATCTGAGCAAACCTTTGGGACTGTGCCCTTGACTGAAGAAGCGGCGGATAAGGCTTCTCCGCAAAGGAATGTCGAGGGGCAAGAGAGGCCCTGGTATGATCAGCGATTGAATTTGGATCTGGATGCCGGTAGCGAGACGGGGAAAGTTTTGTTGCGGTCTTGAGTATCGGTGGTATGTTGCGTTGAGAATTGGCAGGGCGCTGGTTTGCATCGAGTGGCGAGTGGTCATTTTCACATATACGCAGGACATCCTCTCGAGTTGGTGTATTCAAGGCCATTAGTGTAAAAAATAGTGTTAAATATGGTCCGTTGCGAATAAATTCATATTTTCAAATTTTGAAACCCTTTCAAAACAATTCATCATACAAGAAATACCCATCAAAACTATCTACATCCTTTCCTCTGCCTCCGCCTTCTCTGCAGCAGTCTTTGGATTTGGTACTCTCAACGCTCTTGCCGCATCCAACATCTCCTTGTCCTCCACATCGAACTTCCTAAAGAGTAGGTAGAATATTACAGTGGAAATGCCTGCTGCAACCGCTGTTCCGGCATACATCCAATGCATGTTAGGGTCCTTGGAAGCTGGGGAAAGGAAGATGCCGATCAACGCGGCACCAGCGTTGGGTAGCAGGGAAAGGGCTGAGATGAGACATTTCATAGAGGTTGGCGCATGGGTATAAGAGTACTCGAGCGATCCAATGGAGGCAAAGACTGTTTTCAACATACAACATTTAGTCGCTGAGCCAAGATGTAATGGAAAGCCTCAGGCGGTCACCTCACCTTCAGATGTTGCAATCAAGACATACGATGGAATCTGCCACCAGACGGAAATGTCATTTGCGACGTCACCTGGATGGTCAAATCCGGGAGGTGCCTCGTAAATCTTTTTTTGCACAACTGCGGCTACGGCCATCGATGCGCCACCAAGGAAGAAACCGATTGCAATACGCTTCATGTATCCAAAGTGAATGTTTTTGCGCGAGAGGTACGGGTATAAACCATAGTCAAAAATTGGGATGATCTAGGAGGAAGAGAAATGAGGACTGTTTCATGGCGCCACCTCCTTGGCATGAGATTTGCTTTTTACGTACGATAACTAAAATAAGGGGATCCATAATGTTGATCAAGTCGTTTGACATCCAGCTTGGCCGCTTCATTTGACCGGCCTGCGAGATCAGGTTGTTGGTCATTTGAGAGTAGCATACCCTGAAATGAGAGCCGATCAGAACATTGGTCGGCTTGGATAACAAAGTCTTGTGCGTACCAGTAAATAGTCAGCAAAGGAAAGATGGAACAGGCCTTGAGCGTCTGTCTCAGTTCTGCAGGGAAGGCATCGCCCCACTTTCTTTGAGCCACTTCATCTTGCGTCTCACCGGGGAGAGAACTGGCGTAATCCAGGAAAGCAAAATTCTTTGACGTCGGTTGAACCGTGGCCTTGTACTTTCGCTTTCTGATAAAGCTGTAGCGAATACATTGGTACGCCTTCAAGATCACGGATCCTTCGGGTGGTACATGTACGTATCGCTTTCGTCCCGAATAGAAAATGCAGATGGAAAGCAGGAACATGCAACTGGGCAAAAGATAGGCCTTCCAGAATGCCGATCGTTCCAAAGTTGTACAGACCGTCTGTCCAATCAAAGATCCAATGTTGATAGCCCAGTAAAACCAGTTGTACAAATGCTGGACGGTAAGGTCAGGATCGACAATGTATTGCTTTCCATTCTTTTCGATCATGTAAGACTCTTTCGGAATCTGGTCTGCACACATTGGGCTGACGACGGATTTGATGCCGCCAGTTCCAAGACCGATAATGGTGATCGAGATGATATAGCCGGGAAAGGCGAAGCCGCCCCAGGTTGGGGTTCCATCTTCCATGTATCCGCTGGGAATGGATGAAGTGCAGAGGACGATCCATCCGACCATGTAAATGATGGAGAATGTGAGGATGGTTTTGTATTTGCCCCAATACTGGTCAGCAACGGTGGCGCCAATGAGAGGAGTAAAGTAGGCCCAGAACATGAAATAGCTAGTGTATGGCATAAGGCAATCGCTTAAAGTGAACGAGCGGTAAAGGGAAAAGGTGCCTTACTTGCTCAAAGCTGTGGCAGCCGATTGTCCCTTGTCTAGCGCTCCTGGCTGTCGCTCCAATGTGGCCCGCTGAAGTGCGGTCTGCTCTGGATTTTCAATATAGTTTTGGAAAGTGAGGGAACCACCATAGACTTTTGCAAGACAATGACGTTAGTCATAGTATAAACAAATCATCCTCCCAATCGAATATACATACATGCAAAACGTTCGCAAAATCTAGTTTAAAAAATAAAAAGAGACGATAGAATCAGGATAATTGCACATGGTAGTCATCAGCAAAGATAAAAGTACTGACTCGTTGACGACAATGAACCATGCTGCAAACGGGATGACTCCGGCAATACGGGGCAACGTCGACTGCAGGAATCCTTCATCGTAGGGGATGCGTACAATGTTTTCGTCGTTCTTTAGGCTCTTCTTGTCCAGCGTCCCAGTGCTCTCTTTTGTGTCCGCCATCATTCAGTTCCCACTCGATCAAACTGTCAAACAACGGGGAACCTGCAGGTGGGGGGAATAAGCACCAAAGCTGTTTTTAAAGGAATCACCGTCGCCGTCCATATCCGTCTGGTGATCGTGGAGATGAAATCAAACTTGGAAACTGCGTTATCTCCGCCCGTCGTCAAATCTCTCCTTTCGCGTGGCCACCCGGCAAAAGATGGACCATCTTCTTGCAAGTAAAATTCTATTAAAGAAAGCCACAACATGTCAAATGCGCAGACGCGATCCGTCCTGTTGGAATGCGGTGCGTTGGCGTCATTAAGCCTTAAAAGGCAATTCATGTGGGGTTCAGACGCGCGGAACTTTCTTTTGCGTGTAACCTTCCATTCGTGGAAAACTCGAATTTCGGCAGAATTCTGTTTGTAATTTTGCCGTTCCAGAATCGCCGCGCATTTTGTGGATTTTACGTTCTGATGACCCTGAAACTGGGACATGTTTTGATCACGCTGCAGTGTTCCAAATTGATTAGCTGGGTGATTAGGGAATGAATTGGGGATGTGTGTTTTTGGACGGAGGAAGCGTCAGCGTTTTGGGCAAGATGCCAGTGTTCAAGCGTACGAGCAAGCAGTTTTATTTACCAAAGGACAAAATTCCAAAAAGAATACATATATTACACCGTTGACGTTTTTTCTTTTTTTGTACAGTCCTCTTTTGGCGGGTGATGGAGGAGGGGGCAAGGGCCAGGTCCCACAGGGCAAGCAAGATACAAATCTCCCAAATGCAGCAACCAGAAGCGCCATCTTTTTTCTTGTTATCTACCCATGCGTCTATATCAGCTCCCACTCTTAGCCACTCTTTGGAACCACAGCCCCATCATAGTTGAACAAAAAGGTCGGAACCATCACACCCGCAACAATCGCCATCAGGAGGCCGACATTGAAACTCATTGCCAACAACATCACCGCGTAGCTGATGAACGCAGCAATTCCTTTGAATATCGTAAACGATGCGCGTCGAATCCAGCTGATCAGTGGACGCGCCGATTTTACATTGTCGTCCATGCCGCGTCGAAAGAGGAGAATGCGAATGTTTTCAGAGGTGGAATTGACAAACGAGAGAATAAAGGTTGCTAGGAGGGCGGCAACATATTGCCCTACATTTTTGGGCTGAAGTTGGGGGAAAAGCAAGAAAACCGTGCTGTCTGTGTTGAAGAAGGGCTTCATGCTCCCATGATCGATCGCGAGGGGCCTGATTGCGTAAAAAGGATGGTGTGCGTGGCCATCCGTCAGCTCAATTTGATCCAGAACGAGATTGTTTTCCTTGCAGTTTACTTACCCATCAGTAGCATGGCCCATACTGTGGTCACTCACATTAGTGGCGATTGCGAGGTCCTCAGTTCCATGGGGGGCAGCATCAATCTGCAAAGCCAGGCCAATAACCAACGCGAGGATCAAAATGGACGTTGACTGTTTTTCCATATTCTCACAATGATGCAAACGCCATTTGGCTTTAAAAAAAAGGTCATTGCAAGTTTCTGCAGCCGTCTTTATGGCCTCTGCTTGAATAGAACCAAAAAACACATGTTGAAACGCGCTGACACGATGCTAGCACAGATACAAAACTTTATTTCGACATTTAGTATAACTGTGTGTAAATGAAACACTCCTGAAAGATCTTATTCTGAGACCTCCGGACGCTTTTGACTAATAATGTAGCTTACATGAGCTCTGCACCGGTTCTAGTCAGTGGACCAGCCTTTTGTCTATTGGTTTATCCTACAAAGATGAAGTGTTTGATTAGAATATGCGTTGTCTCCCTTTGGAACACTATCCTCTTTGACGGTTCCGATATGCCATTTGGCACTTTGGAACAGACAAGTTCCCCATCAGAATTTCTTTCCCATATGCAAATTCCCGGTCTGGGTTACTCTAGTACCCCAAAGTCGGAAAGGATTCCAGGAATAGTTTCTTTGCAAAAGTTGGCTCAAAAACATTTATTGCAGATCCCTTGATGGAACCTCGATCAGGACCATCCAGCCAGGACCATCCAGCTAGTTTCCAAAGAATATCTGAATGCGATTTGTCCCCAAATAAAAGACGACCGTTGGTAGAGTTGGGCTTGAAATCCGGGAACAGGGCGATCACAGCCAAATTGACCTAACCCATATCACCCGTCTCAAAAAGCAAGCGGGACCAACCTGAAACACAACAGAGGATGGACCAACTGATGAGTCAGTATAGTCCTCTTTACTGTGATGCCCAGGGCCCCTCTTAGTGCTCTGACGATGGTTGGCTCGTCAACTGTGACACTATTTGAGTCGTATGTCCTCCATGTACAGTCAATACTCAAAATATTACATGTCCGCAACAGATTCTTGCCTGCATCACAAACTCTGGCTCGCCAGACCTTGTAAAACTCCATACGCCGCAATCCTACTCTCCCATCTCATACAAGAGAAACATTATATAATTACCACATCTTTTTCAGACGACAGTTTTTTTTGGAAGTCACAGCCTAAAGTAATCACTAAGGGGTTAGGTGCAACGTTTGATGCCCCGACGGAAAGTAGAAGCGTCCGATTTCCATATACTTTTAAAACAACCTTCGATGACTTTGGCCGCGGTCTCGGACTCGAAGAGCGCTATGAGCCATAGTGAGCGTATCTTAAACCGAGGCAAACAATAGCCATACAACGACATGAGCATATTGATACAGACTCACGCCCTACAACTGGAGATCGGATCAAGATTGCGCAAGGTAGTCAATAGACTACCATTGGTCATAACCCTTTGGTGTTTTGTACAATCCAAGCGAGACGACGTCAGTTGTGGTCCTGTTTGCTCATATCTTGTCATGCCGGCTTTGTTTCATGACACACCCAATGCCGTTGGTCATTCCGCTCTACTCAGTCGAATTGAAACTCAAAAACCCCACTCCGTTATTTGAATTGCACATTGACGGTTTTATTAGTCATTTCGCGCTTGAGAATCAGTTGTCTGATCACACGGAAGGATTCATTTGACGCTGCCAACCTTGGAACATTTGTGTCAAACGTCAAAAGCGGACACAGCCTTAGGGAAGCAGAAGCGCGAACGAACGAATATACCATCTATTTACATTACACCGCATGCGTGTAGCTCAAGATTTAGGTACTCACTACTATGCGAAACAAATTACCACGATGCTCCATTTGAAGTGTTTTCCTGATTCATCAAGAGCTGTCACCCATGCACGCTATCCTGCCCTCCACGTCTCGCCAAATGCAAACTTCTAAGCATCCCGTTCATCCCGACATAGTCTGGTATGACCCCTTGCTGCTCACGGAGATTGGATGAGTATGACGGTCCATGCGGTGGATCGTGCAAGCGCGATTCTTGGTGGATGGTGTGTAAGAGGGTATTTATGGCGGTATATGTGGTATTTTCTGGGTGTTCATTCCCATTATTTGGACCGGTTGATCGGAGGGAAATACGGATGGGGGACAGGGGGAATTGACGGTGGCTATTGAGAGAGATGTTGTAAAAGTACAGGTGCGTTAGTACGCGAGACCTTGAGGTTACCATACGCGAATGACAAGTACCTCGGAGGGTGATCCTCATGGACGTTATGAGGTTGGGCAGTCAATCTGCGTTTCTTTGGGTCTCCCGACCTCGGTTCGTGTATCCCACTCACATCATCTGACTCGTCCTGTCCACAAAGGCTTGTATCTATCATTTCGCTCACTTTCCCAGAGTAACCAGCCATACTCTCGTCCATAGCATTCCTGTCATGTTGCCCACCAAGAGGCGACAACGAGCACGCAGGCGACATACTCATAGATCTCCGTCGCTTCGTCCCACGCAGATGACGATCCTTTGTAGCACGCCAAGCAGAATCCATTTGCGGTGCGTGGCTTCCCATGTTACTTGGTATCTCGGTACCAATGTTATAGAATGGAGAGTTTGCCGGTGGGAACGTCATACCGAGCAGTTCGAAAGGTGTGAAATGGCTATTGACGGCGGCCATTTGCTTAAGCGCCGACCAACAGACTAATGTTCAACTGCCAAGACGGATATATACTGACGACGTTGGAAGATACTGACTGTCGGACGGCGATGGTCCAAAATCCAATTCAAAATGCCCAAGCAAGAAAGAAGAAGAGCATAAGGGTCTAGCTAAGACGCGCAATATCGAGTGGCTTAGTGGCTCGCTTTCAGTCTGATGACTAAGCGATCTTGTCAGCAGACATCCATTGGTTTGATCGACGGCTTACGAAACGGACATCACGTAACGTCACCGACTCTCGTTAGGTTTTGTTCATGGCACATTGATATTTGATCACGAACTTTTACATTCTGTTTCCAGCACATCAAAACCCGAATGAACCAGGTACATTACAGTTTCTCCATTTGGAAAATATCCATGCTCGTGCTAACGCAAACCAACGAGAAAGATTCAAGAAGGTGATTACGTCGGCACTCGTTACCGTGGTGGAACACACCAAGGCTATGCCGCCCAAGTTTCTGACGGGAAAGTCGTGTTCAAAGACCAGCACGGGCACACGGTACGGGAAGGTTTAAAAGAGAGAGAGTTTTCAACACAAAAATGTGAGAAATCCTCATGTTATGGTGGTTAGGTGACCCATAATGTTTCCACGCTCGCCAAAGACCCCGATAAAAGTCCCAGCACCCAGGACTTGGATGAAACCCAAAAGCAGCAACTGAGGAAAGCTTGGAAGCAAGAACTGGGGCAGTAAATGTTCTCAGCAGGTACTGATTCCATGAATTGATGATTCCGCAAACAACCTCATCGAAACAAAAGTATTCGGGAAAGCAAGCACATGGCGGGAATAATCCAGTCAATTCTTTTGGCAAGCAAATGTACATATTCATGTTATGACCAAATGAGAATAAAATATACGGAAACATGTTGTGACGATTACGATGATCCCACACTCGACGGGGAATTCGGCCCTGACCCTTCTTTGGCGTCCGCCCATCCTTTCAACCAACCAGCCAAGTCTTCCCCGTCTGCTAGCCCTGCAGTTTCCTTCTCCACACCTAAAGCCCACACGACCGTTCGGCGAAGCTGTGGATCCTCTCTGAATGCAAAAGTTCAACCCGAGCTCCATTGGAATGTCATGCATCCATGACCTTGCTTACCTCAGTAATATCGCTGAAAATTGGACAGCGGCCTTTGCTCCAACGGTGGCAAGCAACTGCATGATGATGGGTGTAAAATCATACTCATGGGATGTTACGCGGATGAGGCGAATCACAGAGTAGTATTGACCTATCGCGAGAAGGCAATCGATAATCTACGTATTGGATGAGTCAGCATATCAGAGAGCATACCTGAAATAAAGGAACGAGTCAAATACCTTATCCAAAACATTCGCTCGACTGTAAATCGACAACGCAAACGACACGTCATGCGGACGAAACAGGTCACCAAGATCTTCCGTGCATTCAAACTGGAAACATAACGCAGATATGAGAAAGGCGACACAGACTTGAATAGTGAGTGTGGTGAGACGTACCCTTTCCCCAATTAAACAATCCCAAAAGTCTCCAAACTGTTTGTCAGCAATTGCTACCTCGGCTGCAAAGAGAAAATTAGCCTTCTAGTAGATTGTAGAACTCGGACAGTACTTGACTCACCAAATCTGATCGCCTCATACTCTGTCAAATCATCATCCGCTTCAATCACTCTATTCAGATAATATCGTACGGGATCATTTTCCTTCTCTTTCTTTGAAGAGATCTTTCTGGCAACGGAGGCAAAAATCCGTGTCCAATCGGATGCCACCGTCTCAGCTGGTTCAACCATAGGCTGTTTCCCCTTATCAGCAGTACGCCCCTCATCCCACATTGAATACGACTGTATCTCGCTAACTGCTTCAGCACTTTCAAAGAACCATGCAAGAAAGTCCGCCTGTCGGAGCTCGTCTGTACATCTGGTTCGAGCCAGTATGTCAGCCGCATGCTTCCATTCCCCTCGCATCAACAGCCGTTGAATGGAAGCCAGCGCCTCCGCATGTGTTGTACGATCCATGACCGTGGGAAGCATCAGAGTCTTCAAACGATTCAATCTTTGGGTGGCCACTATTTCTTTTACTCCGTACCAAGGAGTGTAGTCGCACTTGAGCACGTCGGCAAGTTCCATCAGAGGCAAACTCAAACTCTGTTTGTCCGCAACAAGTCCTGTAAAGTGCGAATGAGCGACCGTGCGGATCTGCCTACCACACCCAATTACGTACCTATTGGAATACCAAAGCACCTCACACTTTGTAAAACTGTGTAATACAGGTTGTCACCTTTGGAAAGAAAGAATATCTGAGTATTTGACGCATCCATTTTTTGTTCATATTGATTCCACCTGGTTGTGTCTGATATCGCCCATGTAGATGCAAGCGCACATATCCCCCAACTACCAGAGTGGGTTTGATATTGAAAGATTGTGAAACTAATTGTGGAAATTATAGACAATGGTTTATGGCTAGCGCACATAGATGAAGACAAAATGGAGCAAGTGCATACCGTTTCGGTTTTCCACAGGAAACAATTCACTGAGATAATGCATATCTTCTGGCTCAGGTGAAAAGCCAATAGACATGTTCATGTACCTGGGTGCATATATCGGCATCCTGTTTCCTCAGTTAGTTACGAAGTACTTTGAAAAACAAGGACCCAATATTGATCCTACTCACCCTCGCTGGTAGCGCGCCTTATATGGAGTGATCTCCACTCTGGTCACAATACAGACTGGTTGCCTTAGTTTGTATACCAACCACTCTGATGAGAGCATGTCAGCAGTCCCTTTGGACGACCAAAAAGTGCGTGCTGAGCTGCAAAGCGATATAAAGTAAGCAGGATATCAGACAACAACAACCAGAGTTTAATTATGTCACTCACTCGTCCAGGGTACACGCAATAGTCTGCTGCTCATCATCTTCGGATGATGCTAATTGTGCAGTACAAAGTAAGTATGTATGACCATGGATCACGAGAGATACGGCTGCTGCTACCTTGTAGCCCTTGCTCAAGCAGGTCTAGTGGCTCTTGCTCAGCCATTATAGTCACTTCCCCAATGTCCC
Source organism: Spizellomyces sp. 'palustris' (assembly GCA_006535965.1). NCBI lineage: Eukaryota > Fungi > Chytridiomycota > Chytridiomycetes > Spizellomycetales > Spizellomycetaceae > Spizellomyces > Spizellomyces sp. 'palustris'. Next base: position 136,635 of record QEAR01000021.1, on the reverse strand, counting down.
GAAAGAATTGTTTTGGATCATGTATTAACTCTGTAAAGCGGACCTTTTTTGCATTTTCTAGCTTGCTTAGATCCTGGCTCTTGGGTAATGAAAATGAGGACGGCGACGCAGGTGACATCGGTGACACTAGGTCCTTGGCATCGTATTCATGAAGTACATATGGTAAGCTACTGGTACTTGGATGCGCTAGAGCTGGTGAGTATAACATCGGCGGAGGTCGAAGGCGTTCGTAACGCTCTCGTCCGTCTGGTAGCGATGGGAGCTATTTGAACAAGATAAGACTTGAGATTCAACAGTCGGTGGCATAGATTTACTCACCTTTCGTACAAGTTCGTCAATGGACTGTCTAGACATTTCCCGTCGGGGAGATAAGGATGGAAATTGCGAGGACCCAGCATCAGAAGCCATGGAAGATAAACCCAGGATATCTGGAGAGCGGGACCTTCTAGATGTTGTGGGGACTGCCAGGCTATCTCGATTCACATTAGGGAAGGTTGATGAGAAAGCGGTTTCCATAGCGTCGATGCAATCCTCGGGAGGAAGCACCCATCGGAGAGGTCTGTCCGCAACTATGGTAGACGGAATGAAGCACCGCTCTCTCCACAATGCGTCACTTTCCACTCTGAAAGAACAATCATGAACGTGAATGGGCGGTCCAAGAGACTGTACGCTGTTTAAAAGAATGAACAATACATTTGGTGCCATCGTTTGCACACACGAGTGACGGCGGGAAGGGACGTAGTGTCAACAAACGACAGACAACGCAGTGCAAGTTCCACAGGAAGATACAGAAACGGGTCCATAGTGCCAGCTTGTAGAGAGCGTGAGGAGCCAGACGCATCCATTATGCGATGCAATGTAACTGATCTGGAACACTGTTGAACGAACCGCGGTCAGAGATGTCAGTCACCCAGTTACGTAACCATCTATATCGCTCGCCTTAAAACCTCGGCATCCAAGATCGGAGCAAAAGGGAAATACTGGCCACCAGGGCTCAGCTACATATTTTAGAAATTACATACAGAATATTACATGGTTCGTATATATACTATACTGGTACTAACAACGAGGTATCTAAAAAAGGGACCCCAACGACGTCCTGACGCCGCTTTGGGCATATGCGATACTGGTCTCATAGCTCCCAACTCTAACCCTCATTTCCGCTGTTACGTCAACCAAGAGGTTTCCTCCAACCGCTTGGAACAAGCCACTGATGGCGGCTCCATTGATTTGCAGCTTGAGGTCAATCTTGGGGGTGGATCCAGATGTCTTTCCTTGGAGGGTAAAAGCGGGAGTGACAGTTTGAGATTGGATCGCCGCGATACTTTGACCATTGCTCTTGATTGTACTGTCGAGGGAGACTAATGTGAACGGGGCGTCGAAGGGATTGGTGAGAGCTATTGTGACAGACGCGGTTTGACTTATGATAGTGCCGAGTACACCATTGAGGGATAACGTGGTAGATTGGATAAGTGTTGGTGGGATGCCGTTGAGGGTTGTGGGAATAGAAAGCGTTGCAAGAGCAGGTGCCAGGGATCCAATGCGACCGCTTTGAGGTGTGCCGTTAATGTTGATGGTGGAGGTGCGACCACCGAGGAAGTTTGTCAGCATCACTTTGCCAGCTGCCAGGGCATCGGCGGAATCTGGTGCAGGGTTGAAGAGGGCTGTGGCCGTAATGGCGTTTTCTCCACGCTAAATGATAATGAAAAGTTCCAATGAGTGATGTTCCTAAGTAGTACCGATTTAAACTTTGGTTAACATACCTTGATTCCAGTATCAGGCAAAGACACAGTCCCGACTCTCTGATTTTGGAACACCATATCAAAAGTGATTTCTCCGAGGCCTGACAGACTCAATTGTGATGGATTTGCAAGTATCGTTCCGATCTCAAGTTGAATGCCGGCTTGAGATCCACCCTTGATTGCTACAGAGTTGATTCGGATATCGCGAAGAGAATTCATGCCTAATAAAAAAGGGTTATCATGAGCCATCGTGTCATAGAATGCATGCAGAAAAAAAAATACCTTTGACCGTAGGAGAGTCCACGATAGGCACGCTACTAATTGTTACGACTCCAGCAGCAGTTGCCGCTTGCACCGTTGATGTACCCTTCAGCGGAAATGGTACAGTGTCCCCCGTCAACAATCCCTTCATAAACTCGGCAAATTGGGCGTTTTTTCCGGGTATTGCCTTCAAGGTCCCACCCACCACCTTTGTCGAGAGAGTCCCTTTCGTGCTGTCGCCATCTGCTTCAGCGGTAGGAGCTTCTAAAGTTGCGATATCTTCCTTGGTTGATGCGGAGGTAATGGTAATGCGCTGCTGAACTTGGTTAATTTTGAGAGGGAATGCCAATGGAGATTTGAATGTTGCTGTCAAAGAGGCGACTGATACGGCAGCTGAGAGGCCAGACGGGTCATTCGGGGAGAATGCCACATCCATATCACCCAATTTAATGTCCGATATAAGCTTTTGAGGAACTGGTGGGACGAGGGAGACGGAAAGTGGGATGCCTTGAAATCCTTTAGCCAACCAATCAGCTGCACCACTGGGGGGAACAACGTTCGTCCCAGTAACGGTGATGTTGGCTGGCTGTCCGGCAATATACGACGTAAACATCTGCGACAATGCTTTGAGGGCCGCCGGTGTAGTGCCTGTCAGTAACCGTCCGGAGAGAGGCAATGAGTTTGCTCCTGGAACCAATGTCACGTTTTGCGCAGACAAGGTGCCGACCGTAGCTCCTTCAAAGGCCACCGAGAATTCGATGGTGCCCAATTCGATTGTCATAGGGGATGGATTATCCATCAGTGTTATTGTCACAATCTGGATCCCGCCAGCAGGATCGTTCCGTGGCAAATCAAAGGAGGTAATGCTGATATTTCTGAGACCATTCAAGGCTGGAGTGGGCATGTAAGTAGACGGTCTTTAAGCTGAAGAATATGATATAGCAAGGAACGACCTACCCTTCATTTTCACTGTTTTGTCCATGGTGAGCCCTTTGATGGTCATACCGAACGCCTTGGCTTGCGCATTTCCGCTCAATCTCCACTCAAAGTCCGCTCCCAACATCATGAATCGGGCAAACTTTGTCATGGCCGCGGTATCCACAATTTCCACATTCGCATCCTTTATTGCCAAATCTCCTTTTGCTCCCTTGACAACCAAATCGGGCATTCCAAAGATCCGTGCCAATGGTACATCTGTGCCGTTTGTTCCTGACCCAGTCCATGTCACATCCACAGTTCCGTTCACGAAGGATATTGTGGCATCGATGGATCCAGCATCTTCCACAAAACCTTGAGACGATAGCGCGAACGAAGACGTCGTAGCCTTTGCGATAGCCGCTGACGATAACGTCAGTTTACTTCCATTAATGTTAGCTTGGGCAATTTTCGGTACGATGACCAGAAAAAGGATGGGTAGGAAAATAGCCAGAGAGACGGATGTGACAAAGAGGCAAATGTATATCTTTCTTTGGCGGGAAGTCCGACCGAGCTTGGGTAGGAGTGGACGTCTAGGCGTAGCATATCGTTCCAACGATGGAGCTGCATCAAAGGAATCCGATGACGGAGGCTTTGGTTCTTCTGCCATGCCCAATTTACAAGGCTTGATTCTCAGAGGTCAAACACAAGATATAGGGGCTCACAAGGAAGATTTCCATTGACCCGAATAGACTTTAAAGAATTACAGAACTTTTCAATTCTTGGCGATCCCGCGTCGAAAGGCAGGACAAACACCTCTTTTTTTTTCCAAAACAACAACAAGCGCAAAGCTACAGAAAAAAATGGGTCAAATGTCCATCACACTTGCAGCACAGTCTGTAGGACCTTTGAACGCTCGGGGGGGTGGCAGGGTGTTTTGAAAGCGATCGGACGCGTACGTAAGCGAACACTTGAACACTAAAATTTCGCAAATAAGGTTGTCGCAAGTGTTGCATACATCAATTTCCTCATCGTTTTGAAAGAGATTTGCCCATATAACTGATTCAGTTGATTCTTTAGTGTTCAGCGCTACGCAAACCGCACTCGAATAAAGAGTCTGCGAAACCTGCCAAGGAAACGTCGACGGGTACGAACTATGCAAATCCACTCTCGCGTAGGATCATTGAGTTGTATGCGGATCGCCCAAATTACACGGCGGAGATATAACCGCGTATACAGCCGGTGCCGACTAGCCGATTTGTAGGCGGGCTGGCCTTGCCAGTCTCTCTGTAATTAGTGTGGAACCGGAGATTTTATGAACGCTGCATGGCGCTCAAGAAATTTTTGACCTGGTAAGGCTAGCGACTTGAGCGTATTTGTCAGGAGACATCATGGTACTGGTTTTTTTGCGATACTTGGAGACAGTGTCAGCAACCTGGCGACATGGTCAAAGGACGGGCTATTCACGAATTCATATTGTATCTCTGAGAGTTAAATGTTAACAGTAGCAGCATGGTTGACATAGGGCTACAATTCAAACCTTATATGAGTTTTCGATTATGTATAAAATCTCAATATGAGCTATTGATCTGTCCTGGCAGATCTACCAATACACTACAACTAAATGATTCAAAATATAATGATGCTTTCCCTAAGAAGGCTAGCTAGCTACATGAATCAGGACCTGCGCTCAAAGCTAGCAACTTGAGACCGTTTGCTGAAGGGATGCTGTAGAATCGATCCAGTACCATGAGCATCATGATCATCATGCATTCATTCATGTAGCACTTACGCTCTCGGTATTCGTCACAATATCAGCGCTTTTGACGTCGCGTACGCCTAGTGGCACATACGATCTCTTCCCTTCACCAGTGTACACTTGCCTCGGCCTCCAGATTTTGGCATCCGGATCCTCAAGGGATTCCACCCAATGACTGGCAAATGAAAATGAGTGCGGTGTATAGCAACACTAGAAAATTTACCAACTCACGCGAGCCACCCAGCCACGCGAGGGATGGCAAACAAGACTGGGAAGAAGTCAGTCGGGAAACCCATTGCTACACGCCAGTGCTACATTAGTGGTGCGGCGAGGATATCATGACCGTGACGCATCAATATACCTTTGTAGATCAATCCTGAGTAAACTGGCGAAATAACATGTCAGGATGCTGCGTCAAGTTAAGACAGCGACGAAACCATGCTTACAGTCTACGTTGGGATAAAGCTTCTTGGACGTAAAGAATTCATCGGATAGTGCTCGCTTTTCCAGCTCGATGGCAACTTCAATCAACGGTTCTTTACCGCAGACGTCAAACACCTGGTCACTCTGTGATTAGAAAGGAGAAGAGGTGAAAGGCACAACCGACTGCTTCCCACCTCGTACGCGATCCTGCGAATGATCTTCGCACGAGGGTCATAGTTCTTGTACACGCGGTGACCAAAGCCCATCAACTTGCGCTTGCGCTGCTTAACCTGCTCCAGGAATGGGGCAACATTGTCAACGGACCCAATCTCTTCTAGCATACGAAGTACAGCCTAGCAATTATGCAAACGTCCTTTAGCGAGTATGCATGGTTATTTCGAGTTCGGACCTATTTCGCACCTCATTGGCGCCTCCGTGGAGGGGGCCGTAAAGAGCAGATGCTGCTCCCGCAACCGCACTAGCGATCATGAGAAATAACGATTACAACATGTGCCGAATACGTGGTCGGAGCGTCCCATCCTTACCTGTATGGGTCTACAAGACTGGAGCCAATGTGACGCATGGCTGCAGTAGAACACTGTAGTCATCTAAACAATGAGAACACTGACGAAAAGCAAAGATCACCCAATTAATACGTACGTTCAACTCGTGATCTGCATGCAAGATAAACAAAACGTCCAGCGCTTTCGCAAGCTTGGGGTTCGGCTTGTAGTTTTCTTCGCTCAGATAATCCATCATGTACAAGAAGTTTTCCGTGTAGGACAAGTCATTGCGAGGGTTGTTAAAATGACGACCAATACGGTGACTAAACCGAGCATTTAGTCTTTTGTACGGCAATATGAAAGTGTGAACCGCACTTACCGATAACAGCTGGCAGCAACCGTAGGAACCTTGCCCATAAGACGTAAGATTTGTTTGTTACGAACGCGAGAATCATTCTTGTAAATTTCGTTTCCGGCTAGAGCGGGGTTTGCTTCTGGATGGAAAGTCGACATTGCAGCAACCGAGCTGGGGTACTAGTGAGCCATGGCTGTTCCCCACATCGCATGAAGGTTTCATACCTGATAAACATTCCCATCGGATGTGCATCATAATTGAAACTCTGCATGAGGGTTTGAACCCGGGTGTGGATAAATGTATGCCGCATAACTTGGTTCGTCCATGCATCATACTGGGCCTTCACGCACATTGTTGATCAACATGTAAGCATGCAGGCGTCAAAAAGTGTACCTACCTTGTTGGGCAGTTCGCCGTAGATGAGAAGATATGAGACCTCCAAGAAGTTTGACTTTTCAGCAAGCTCTTCAATAGGATAACCTCTATAACGGAGGATCCCCTTGTCCCCATCAATCTCGCAAATCTCAGAGCGTGCCACGGCGGTGTTCTGATAGGCTGGGTCGTAGATCCTGATACCAGGGCCAGCACCTTCTTTAATCTTTTGGAAATCGGTCGCCTTAATAGTACCTTGCTCGATAGGCACCTCGTAAGTTTTACCTATACAAGAGTTTGTTTTTTATTATGCTGAGAGTGGTACAGTGGTGATACATTTGAAGAGGTATTACCGGTACGATTATCCAGAACTGTCAAGGTGTTGGCGTTGGAGCTGCATGATTTATTACATTGTTAGTAGGGCGCCATTATCAACTTGACCATCATTAGCCATTCAATAAGACAGCTTGGCATGCTCGTGGCATGATATGAAATCTCACCGTCTAGACAAGAGCACGAAGGAGGTTGGTTGGTTGGCGTCAGGGCCAGCTGCAATTTCGAATGTCTGTCCCGACTTCCTATCGGTGAGGGTAAACTGCGTAGCTTCCCTACATGGGCGACAGCAGATAATCAACCATTGCACTGCGACCGTGATAGTCCCAAGTCAGCTTGGCTACTCACGTCTTGTTGACCGGGGCTACCTTTGCGCCGCGCGAAACCAGGTCATCACTGCCAGCAAGATGGCCAGCGATGGCATCGATGCGCGACTTGGCTTCCAGCATACTTTTCTGATATCAAAACCTGAGGAACCCCCCGCTGTCCGGGCAACTTTTGATTTTGTAGAGCGATTTTAAAAGGTTGATGTGGTAATGGCGGCCGATTGTCAAGTCATCCCAGTGTCACCCTCGCCGGTTCTTCACGAGCATCTCTCGTCACGTGAGAGATCGCTCGGTTTAAAAGCCTGAACGGATCTCAAGGACAGCCTGAACGGGTTGAAAGGCCTCGCATTTGTGTGTCGGCAAGGAAGAACGGAAAGCTTTTCAGGAGATATCTGAAAGGATCGTTACAAAATTCTATTGTCCGTCATCATTTAACATATGATTAATAAAATCCAAACTTGATCATGTACATTTGCGTTTATATAAAAACGCTGACGACTATTGGCCACTCGATTGAGATACCATCGCCGACCTATCTTCATGGTCGTTCAGTTTTCGGGTGATGACACACCCTGGCGAGAATGTGAGAAGACTCAGTTGACCACGGAGAGGTACCCTCTATGACTCCTCTTCATATGTGGGTCCTAAACCGTCCATCTCCTGTACAAGTGCGGGTAGGCCATATCGCTCAAGCACGTCTAGCAGCATGGCTCTTGATATCGGCTTGGATAGTGCCTCAGTAACTCCGACGCGATGCAAGGCCGCGGGAGACTCAACCTGTGCTAAATGAGCGGTGGTCACCACAATTGGACCCGTGAAGCCTGCGGTCCGGATGCGGGCAGATGCTTCTTGGCCACCCATTCCTGGCATTTCAAGGTCCTGCAGGACAGATTTTTATCAGTTGTCAATATCAAAACCCTGAATGGTTCTACGGATACGTACCATTAGTATGAGAGCGTAGCTCGCCCAGTAACATCTCTGCAGAGCTTCGAACCCATTTGTTGCTTCATGCACTTCGTAGCCAAAGTTTTCCAACATCTTTGATAGAATATCCCTACTGACACTAGAATCATCCACAACCAACACTAATTTTCGTCCCGAAGGTATCGCATCTCTCTGTGTTTCTTTGATAGTCGGCGGTATTCTATCATCGGACGGATCAGCATATATGTCCTTAAACTGTGATACTCCGAGGAGACTATGTGGAATTGAAAGATTGGACATTGAGCTGGAAGGTGTAGAAAGAGGGCTTGGTTTCAAGGCATGAACCGTATGATTCGTGCCCGGGTAGCGTGTATCAATTGATGGATCTAAAAGGCAAACTTATGAGACTCTGGAGAGACCGTGGCGCTAGGCAGCATTTATCAATGAATATTTACCAGGCTGACGAATGTTCATATCACCGTTTGCTCTCGATTCGTTGACTTGAATCGCAGTGGTAGGGGTAAGTCTCCCATCATCTTCCTTGACTTCAGCAACCCGTTGGTGATGTTGCTTTCGATCAACCTCAATGTTGACCCCGTTCGGTGTAGCATCAAGTCTGCGAATACCGTAACTTTTCAAAATGCTTTCAATCTGATTTTTGGTAAAGGGCTTCGGCAGTGCATGTGACATGCCGCATTGACGCAACTGAGTCAAGGCTTGGGCCTCCTCGCCAGGTACCACGGAGGCTGTTGTTGCAACAATGGGCGCCTGGCAGCCCATGCTTCGGATGGAGCGCGTTGCTTCGTGACCATCCACCTGTGGCATCATCACTGTCAAGGACAAGATGAGTTTCATGACCAACAATCGCTAAAGAGATTGAGGCACATACAATCCATAAAAATGATAGCGTATCTGGTGGTCTTCTCGGCTTCGTACATTTCTATGGCTTCTTGCCCATTGGCAGCTTGATGGATGGGCAGGTCAGTTAATCTAGACAGATGGCGGCACAATATTCGGCGGTTGATCCCCGAGTCGTCCACAACCATGATAGCTTCTTTGACTGTATCAGAGATACTATTGGGGTTTTCGGGATGCTCCCATGCCGACTCAACAGGTGGAGGTGAACTATCAAGCCCGTTCGAGGTGGGAGATGGGGTTGGAGGCAATATCTCTGGGACATCTACACATGTTCTGGCACTCTTGGGTGCATTCGGCGTTCCGACGTTACCCATTGGAGCGACCCATCCATTATGTGCTCGAGATGCAGCTGTTGGATCGGCATATCTACTTGGGTCAAATTGCAGTAATGAGCTACTCCTCCTTCTGTCCATCTGTCTGCCTATGTCTGTCGAAATTTCTAGCGCTTTTGCTACAAGTGGTTCGTTCATGACCTGTTTAGTGAGTGCTTCAAACCTCAGATCTGTGCCTCCCTGAATGGCACTTCCATCCTCCAATACCTCATCAACGACCGTAACCGGTAATGTGAACCTCAAGGTTGTTCCTTGCCCGAGCACAGTGCTGACATGGATGTTACCCCCCATGAGTCTAGAGATTTCGTTCGTGATCGCCAATCCGAGCCCGCTCCCTCCATACTCTCTTGCTGCCGCTGGATGCAGGGCGTACGGCCGAAAGAGGAGGTTGAGCTCCGCGGCCGTCATTCCGGGGCCGGTATCAGATACACTTATTGATAATTGCATTTTGTCTTCTTCGTTTGGTATCGGGTTCGCGGATACGTGTACAGTGATGCGAGAATAAGACGGTGAAAACTGGGGAAGGAGTATACTTGACAACTCAGCTGCAATACTAAACCCCACAGAAACGAAATTCTGCTCTCGTACCTTGTAAGCATGACTTATCATGTTATTCAGGACCTAAATGACCAAAATCCATCGATAATAGGCTCAATTATTGTTTTGGAGGATGTCAAGTTCATAACCTTACCTGTTGTGTCCTAACTGGATCCACCAAAATGCATTTCGGAACACTCTCATCCACGACCGTCACAAAGTTGATGGCATGCTGCCTTACTAGTTCACTTGCCCATGTAAAGGTGTCATTTAGCAAACGTCGGACGTCCACAGGTAGCTTGTGGAAATGAAAGTCGCCTTTCTCGCAGCGTCCCAAATCAAGGGTATCATTGACGAGACTCAGCATGTATTCAGATGCTAGTTTGACTGCCTGGGCTGAACGCTCGACATCGACATCATCGCCGTCCTTGCCGTGTTGGTCGTTTGGCCCAGCCGTTGAAACCGTCTCAAGGAGAAATGAAGTCATATTCAGGATTGCATGTAGTGGCTATTCCAGTGAAGGGTCAGCATACAGTCTATTAGCTTTTATCCGTGTAGAGCATGCAACGTACATTGCGCAGCTCATGACAGAGAAAAGCGAGGAAGGCTGATTTGAGTTTACTAGTCTGCCGTTCAGCATCACGCAGTTTTGCGGCAGTTTCCAGCGCTTCTTGCAATTCGCCTGTCCGCTGATCCACGAGCTTCTCTACTGACCTGATGACTCGTTGATTCTCCGCCACCACAGCGACGACGTAGAGCGCAGCGAGAATGAGCATTGCGTACCAGAAACGTATCCGCTGCATCGGCTGCATGTGGAACGTCTCGCTACTGGGAGGCAGGCCTACGGGATTGCCAGGAGGAGGTGGTGGTGGCGACGGAGATGAGTCGCCCATGTCTGGGTCAGTGAAAATGTACGTACTAGAAGTTGACAACGCTATCATTGCCGCCAACGCTGTTGAGCACAGGCCAGGTATGCCAAAGATGACCCCTGCGCACAGCATCAACGGGAAACTCGTAAAGACGGAACATTCCACGACGACCCCTAGGTCCGACATTGTCTTTGCGAATATCTCTGGGAGAATGCAGGAAGTCGAAAAGGCAAGCGTAGCGCCAATCACTTCTATTCGTCGTGAAGACCGATGGTAATGAAATGCCTGCACTTGGTCCATGTTCACACAAGCGGCTAAAGGAGCAAGAACCGCCATTCCAAACCAATCGATCGGAAAATCTTGTCGGATATTGCTATATATACTTGACTCAGGATAGAACAGGTGCTTCAACCATGATCTAGTCAGGGAAGCCAGGCCACATACGAGGGGGCTCACCACTGTGAAGACCACTGCTGCCCGAGGAACGTCAAACTGGCACGGCCGGTTTTTAATGAAGCGAAGGAGCACGGCAGCAGCAGCGAGGGACTCTAGCAAGTCAATTAGGGTATAACCTATCGCTAAGGGAGCGCCATTTACTCTCCATATTGCGCCAAAAACTGCTACAAGGTATCCGAAAGGCAAGCCAATACGAACTCGGCGGTTTGATCGCACAAGCGCACCGATCATGATACCGTTCGGCATCCAAATGGCAGGTCTGGTTCCGATACGAAGCCACAAGGAAAAACAGCCTGTGGCAAACAGGATGATGGTCCAGATGAGTACCTGCCAAGGAGAATGGATGGACCATCGGGTTCCTTCTGCGGTTACGACTTTAGCCGCGATCCAACGCATATAGTCGAATGAATCTCTCTGTCGGTTTCCTCCAAGGTCGCTTCCCGCTTTTGATAGTGCTTGTGGTAATTGGTGCGAAGTCAATCCCTCTTCAAGTCGGCCCTCCTCGGAAGCCATTACTTGAAACGACCCGTTTGCACCTCCAGTAGCGTAAGAGGAATCTTTGGCATTGTTCAGAAGTTTATAAAGTTATGGAGCCTCCGATCTCTAGCCGTCATGGTCAACATCGTGGCGGTTCTTGAGGATCTGGTCCTGAAAGTGACCTTATAACTCCCGTATTGCTGACTTTGAGTGGAGTTGCTGACTAATGTGGCTTGGACAGCTGCGCCATAGTTTTTCAACATAAAAGGTGGACGCCCTCCATCTCCTCTCCGGTTTCTTTTGCTTTACTCGCCCATTAATATCCATGCAGCGGCTTCTTTCTTTGGTTGAGCATTTCTGCGGGAAAGATGGGCAAGAGGAAATCATGTCTTTTGATCTTAGCACATTTGCGTTTTCTCCACCGCAAGACGTGTTATAGAGAAAGGCACAATACCCTTTGGTGGATTCGGTTGTGGAAATGGCGCATCTTGTTGATGAAAGCCTGCGTAGGCTTGCAAGTGTTTGAAGACGGTCACATTAGGGCTACTTTGCAGCGGTTGTTTAACGTCTTTTGAAATAAGTTATGCGGCAAGAGGCTTTGTTGCGTTGGGCCGAATATTATGGGCATCGGCTTCTCCGCCTGTTTCCAGTTTTGAACGAAATCGCACTTTGCTTGACAAGATATGCGGAAACCCTGGCAGAGCATACACCAATGACAACCGCTCGCCGGGCAGACAACAGTTTTGCTGTCCATCTCATTTTTTTCACACATACGATTGCTTATGTAACAAATGTGGCGCAGCCATGCACCCATAGCGTTTCACGTCGCCCCGTCAAAACGCAAGGCTCATTCCATGCAACGATAGTACATTTCCACAAAACATAATGTCCTCCGAACAAACCTACCAAGTGACCATCTTTGTGCAAACTGTATCTCAGAGAGATCCCGTTGAACCCGTCTCTTTATCTCTGTTAGCGCGGGCAACAACAAAAGATGTAGTTCGTGCGGTTGTGGGCATGTCTAAAATGGCCAGTGCTCGACTGGAAGCGGGAAATCAGTGGAGGTTGTATGAGACAGAGTTTGTCCGTGGTGAGTTTGGTGGTGCCAATGTTGCTGTGTATGAGGAACTTTTTCGTGAACTGATTGACCGAGTGGTAGACGAGGAACATGAGGTTCCAGGAAGTGGACGCAAAAAGGAACCCAAACACGATGTATCCCACCGTAAGTTCCAACGCCAAGATCGCATATGGTGCAGTCATAGGTACTCATACTGCCTGTGTAGGCAAACTAATTCGGCAGCTGCTGCCGGACGAACACCCCATCATCGTCCAACAAACCTGGCAAACACTACCACATGCTGAAAACATCCATTTCTATTTGATGGAAGTCAAAGAGAGAAAGGCCATGTATGGGGCTTTCGGTGAACTGCGCAAAGTATGGTCGACTTTTATTTTACTTTTGCCGGATCACACTCTCACTTTCGTTATAGGAGCAATGTAAATCGCTACCTCTTCCGAAATTGTGCAAGCGACTTCATATGATCGATCACGAAGAGGCGCAGACTATCGATGATGTGAGACGAAAGTATCAGGATCAACGTAATATGATTATGAAGAGAATGGCCGAGCTTTCATGACAGCACGGCGGGTAATAGCGTACCTAGTTCATTTGAAGATAAAACGGGATGTAGATACTTGTACATAGCATTGTAGATATTGCATGGTTCCGAATGACAGATAATACAACTAGTCAATAGCTTTAGAATGAGAGTCGGTCTTTGTTCATTGTTATTGCTTGACTGTTGCATGTGACATGATCGGAAGTGAATCCTCACAAGCTCCGGTAGGGTATAACACAATACCACGGTAAAACAATAACGAAAAGTCGATCGATCGGAGTTTTGTTCAGCACAGTGTTTCTGGTCAGAAGACTGCTTAGCGCACGCGGTGCAGGCCGTGTCTATCGGCCAGGGTTTGGCTGCACGGGCAACAAAAAAAGGCTCCTGGCGGGGGTTGTTTACCAGCGGATCTCCGACTGGCAACTCTCACATTTTTACCTAATTATCACGTAATCCAGTCCCCTAGTAAAAGTTACCAAGCGAGCTTTCCTGTCGCTTCACACCTTTCAAAACCGACACTATGACGGATCGCCTGACAAGTGCATTGCCTGTTACAATTCCGAATCTCCGCTCTTATCCGGAGACCCGCTCTGCGCCTCTGCATCCGCCCTGGCGAAATGGTAGTAAGGTTGGAAAAGAACATTCAACAGCGTCAAAGGAGAGCGAGTTGACTGCTGGAACGAGGGGTGTTTTAAAGTGTGAGTCTAGAGAGCAGGTCAGACGGGTTTTACGGATTCAAACCAGAGGTTGGCTGCTAATCTAGTATTTTTACATTGCTGATTTTAGCCATGATGAGATCCTCCAAACTCTCGCAATCCCAACAACGGTTCCTTGACAGCTTTCTTCAAGGTATGTCAGAACCGTCTACCTTGACTGCATTCACCCTCCTTTTTAAGCATGTTGGATATGAATGCAACAGGCGGTGCACCTCTTCCAGCTACACCCACCCCCGGCATGTCTTTCCGTCCATCTTCGTCTGCATCCTCGCCCGTATCATACTACAAGACCATTGTCCCCCGGGCGCATCTCCCACCGACTCATCGTCCTCAAATCCGAACACTAGCCCAGATTGCGCAAACAGATGCGTTTGAGATTGACATGTATAGACCAACACCTAAAAGTGAGACTTGTTTACCTACAGTTGGGTTTTGACATGGAGTCGCCATTATAACCTGATTTTTTAAATAGAGAACTATGCACTTGAAAAGGACCGTCTCCAGACGTTGATGGCAACAAACGGACACACGTCTCCTGCTGCAGAGTCAGATATCTATTCCGAAACACAACCCAACAAACGAACAAACCGACATCACGGGGATGATGACGATGATGTCTTGGATGAATTTGATATGGGTTCGTTGGCATTACGACAGTTTATGGTTTTCTCTTTTGTCTTTGCTGACACATGCTATAATGGTAGTTATGAAGGAGATTGAAGATAGACGGCAATGGTTAGATGACATGATAGCTCTTGGACATGGAGAAAAGTTCAAAAGACAAATTCAAACAGAGATTGCGCAGGTTGGGCAAATGTGGATCACTGAATTGATTTCAACATTGTATTAAAGTGTACTTGGGGGTTTGCAGCGAATCAGGCGCCTGGAGCAGATTGATCGGGAACGGACACTGGCTGCTAGAATACCTGCGACGAGAACGTGACAGTCTTATTTTAAATGCCTTTCATTTGGAGTTTTGTATGCAACTGAAACCCAACGACGACAACAAGTATGGCGGGGATTGACCGATGCTTTTTATTTTATACAAGTATTCAATGGTAGCTCTTTTGAGTTATGGTACAAACAAGAAAACACAGCTTCTGCCAACACTTCTGGTATAATGCCTCATAAACAGCTTGTCTCCTTAAGCGTAAACCAAGTAGCGGTAGTGCTTTTCCTTCTTTTCGTCTCCTCCGTAGGGCACGAATGCGCCGTCGAGATGCTCCGCAACCTTTGCCGGCTGCACACTGTTCTTAATGTGAGCCTGAGCAATGTACAATGGCCGCCCGTCTGACTCGCGGCCTCCCTCGACAAGTTTCAAGCCTTGGACATTCTTCAAGTGGCCCTCACCATCAACCCACTTGACGGCATTCTCATAACCGAGAAGGATCTCATACTTGGGGACGGTGACTTCCTTGCCGCCGTAAGCGATACGAGCACCATCTTTCATATCCTTTGAAATCTTTCCAATGTGGACACCCTTGTCATAGTAGGCTCGGGCAATGTATAGCGGAGTGCCATCCGACTCTTGACCGCCTCGGATAGCGCCTTGAGGGATGTTGTTGCCATCGGTGAGGATCCAGGTGACAGGAGGGAGAGGGCGGTTGTTCTTGATCGCCTCGAGGTACTCTCCTTGGCGGCGCCGAGCATCTTGCTCCCAGTTGGAGGAGCCCCAGGCGGTTTCAGCCTTGTCCTCCTTGGCGTCATTGTACTTGTCCCAGGCAAAGGCACCAATACCGACTGCAGCAGCAGTTCCAAGGATTCCACCGCCAATCTTCATCTGATCGTCGCTGATGTGGAAGCCACCAATGTTAAAGCCCTCCTTTTGTTGCTTGCGTGGGTCATTGCTGTTTTCAGGGACAACAGCGGGAATGGAGCCATAGCCTTGTTGGTTTTGTTGTCCATAGCCGTAGCCTTGTTGCTGCTGGGGCGGTTGTTGCTGGGGCGGTTGTTGCTGGTAGGCCTGTTGTTGTGGTTGTTGGTATCCTCCCTGTTGTTGCTGCTGATGATGATGATGCTGCTGCTGTTGCCCGCATTCATTATCGGCGACGCGTCCCCAGAGAGCAGGAGTACGATCGGGTGTCCAATCACCTTGCGAGCGATGGGGCTGCAAGAAAAGAGGTTAATGAGCGACCTAGCATCGCCAGCGTTGTTTGCAGAACAATTACCTGAATCACACGGTAGTGGCTTCCTTGATATTCAACGACACTGCCATTGCCGTACTCGGTACCTGGTTGCCAGCATTGGGTCATGGTTGCAAAAGATTCTTTAATGTCAAAAGTAGCTTTCTGAACAAGTTGAACAAAAGACGACGAGGGGGGAAAGAAGATGAGCCCGACCCTTTTTATACCTTGTAAAATCCCACAGCCCAACTTGGCGTCAATTTCATCAAATTGTTGTGTGATGTCAGGAAGGTTCCTTTTATGCTGTGCCGTTTGCCTCTTGTGGAAACCTTGTGGGGGGCTGAAAGGAGCAACTTGTTGACGAAAGTCGCGCGCGCGCGTTGGAAGAAAAACGGCCAGCAGCACACGCAACTCCACGTCATCAACAAAAGCCAAACGGCTTTGCAAAGGCTTTTTGATCAACCACTGCCAAGGAAATGTTATAACAATGACTTTTTTGACAGCGGAGGACCATTGCAAAAGTGCGAAGTGTCCTAGCAGATCTACTCTCAAGTTGCAAATCAACAAGCCTTTCATCGCTGCTTTTTACATTCAGCTTTTTGCATTTGCCCGTTCATGGCAATAAAACACACAACCGTTTTTGACATTTTCTTTTTTACAACCGTTTTTGGCTCTTCTCCCCCGCGCTCATTGCCACCAACCGCTGCGGGCCCCGTTCCTTCATTCCCCCACTGGATACGCTCCTCCATCCAACGTGTGTGTTCCAAAAACAACAGCGGATGAGGTGATGCGGTTTACTTACGTGACATCCACATTAGGGTAAATGAGCGCTTTGTAAGCCATGCTGCTTACGCAAGCGAAAACTCATCATCTCTGCTTGATCCTCCTTGGATAGATATCTGGCTTGACTATTAAAGAGGAATACCAGCAATCTTCTTGTCACCGCTGTGCTGCCGCTGAATCCCCCACCCTTCGTATTGCAAACACAAATGGCCGTCGTCGCGCAAGAGTGGCAACATGTGCAAAAGTTGCAATACTATTCAGGTTTGCAATTTGAAATACAGAGGGTCGCTGTCCCCATCTGTGATCCTCAAGAAAGGGTACGGATCAGTATATTGTTCTCCTACTTTTTGCATCGATAGCAATTAGAGACCCCCCAATGTCATCATAGGTGTGTGAGGTTGTGAATATAGTGGCTTTCGTGATCCGACTAGTTTCCATGCGACCACCTTGGAGACGCTGTTATAATCGCATGCCCGCGGCCAGGTTCTCGAGTTTCGGATTGTTTTTTGATCTTGGATCCACTTGAGACTCATTACAGAGACAGTAACGCCAGATCGAAAAAACCCCTCAGTTCTTGTTCGGCGTTGTTGAATGCTCCCGCCTTTTGAGGGATGTAAATAATGCGGACAACCCGCTCTCCGCAAGAAGATTAAAGTATGTATGCGTGCAGGTCAAAGAAGACCATCCCGCGGCAAGTGGGTGCATGTTTTTTTTTTTTTCAAGTCTCAGTGAAAGATGGCTTTAATGATTCATTGGGTGGGCGGGGTTGTCGTTGCCAGTTATATCGTCTCCTCAGCTGGTGCCTGGGTAGCACTGGAGTTGACTCGCTTGCGCTCTAGTAATAGGTTTGTTGCGTTGATGCCATGCAAATAGGATTGTTACAAATCATCACTCATCACAAAAATTGGCAGAGGATGGCAAAACCTGGTTTATCTCTTGTTGGCGAGCTTTGTCCTTGGTGGACTGGCCATTTTTACTATGCATGTACGTATCTTTAGCTACTGATTCATCACTCACCCATCAAACAAACTTTGTAAACTGTTTGAATCCTTGATGTAGTTTATTGGCATGGCTGCCTTCAGGCTGCAAAACTCTGAAGCGTCTCCTCTCATCATGTTTGGTAAAGGGTAATGCTAGCGAGACCGTAAACAAGTCCCCCGTTCGGATGTTTATGTTTATGGACTACTCTTCCTTTTTCTCAGTCTGACCATTACGAGCATATTTATTCCAATGATTTCTGTGTTTGTTGGAATGTCCATTACCGGCGCCGCGGACAAACCCGCACTCTGGCGCATTGCTCTTGGTAGGTCGTACTTTTGTCATTCCCGCACTGCACGCCGAGTGACCCGGCTTTTACTCAACCTATAGGAGGAGCATTTGCTGCCTTTGGTGTTCTCGCCATGGTAAGTAGTCACGAGCATTCAAGCTGGTTGACCGTAGCTTATCTTGTTCCTGCCAGCATTTTCTTGCAATGAGGGCAATGACCATTAACCTGCGATGGAGACTTGGGATCATCGCACTTTCCAGCATCGTCGCCTGGCTCACGACATCCATCGCGTTATTTACATTTTTCAAACTAAGGCAATACTGGCAAACCAGCTGGCTGAAGCAGGTTGGATGTGCCATGCTTTTGGGGGGAGCAATAACCGCCACGCATTACCTTGGTCAGTTCCGTTGCGCGTGTCTGACTAGGTTTTTTTTTTGGGGGCTAAAACTGTTGATAATAGCCATGCACGCCGCCTTGTACCAAGATGGAGATGCCAGTGTCCCCTCAGCATCAAGCCTAACTCAATCCCAAGTTCTCAACATTGGAGCAGGCTTCTCAGTGGTCACTGGTCTTTTGCTAGCCGCGCTCGCAGCACGACGCATCCATGCGTCCTCGTACGGCGGCTCACAGCGTGGACAGCAACTGACATTGGCCTGCCTGTTACTCAACCGAGAGGGCAAAGTACTCGTAGATATTGATGGGAAGCTCCCTAATCGCCCTGTCACAGGAGAGTTTGATATAAGCCAAAAAAATCCTCTCTCGCCCGCTCTGCTGTGGCTCTTGAAAGCTAGCTGTGCTTGGGGAAGATTGGGAAGGTTGGCCGCGGCGTTTCGCAAAAACTCGCGCAGGATTGAAAAACTCTTGACGGTAGGTAGCCTTTACGGATCCTCGACGCATAGTTGTCTCATCTTGGTACAATGTACTCTAGACTCTGGATTTTGCCCCACATCCGCAGACGGAAGCAAGTTCTACAACTGGCAGTAAGAATACGCCTTCGTCGTTCCACCGACTTGCCCTCATTCACGCAGTGACGACACTTTCCACCATGCTCGGCATAAGATTTCAATTAATGGGTGCTTTGTACGATTGTCTGCTCGAAACTCAGGACGGCTGGGTAGCACTGATAGTGGACAAAGTTTCCCCGCATCGGGCGGAACTCTTGGCTGGCAAAGGGTTTAGGTGGTCGGATGTTGTGCATGTTCTCCCGCGCCTTGCGGCCGATTTGGGAGTAGAGCCGGAGCAAACACAGAGTGTCATTGACGACATTCCTTCTTACGTGCATAATCACTTTAGTCCTATCCCGCGCGGGCAGCATGTTGGTTTGCTGGTCGTGACATCGTCTTTACGAGGTTTAAGGATCATGGTTGCAGAACGCAATCGGTCTTCTCTCCCTCTTGTGCCAATATCGTCCGACGCATTTGAAGAATTGAGAAAAAGTGGTGGCGATATGAGCCAGCTTCTGAAAACTTATGCTTCTCAGCAAGGGCAGGTTCAAGCCCAAGGGGAGGAACCAACGACTGCCGTTGAAACACTGAATGCCCTGGGGCAGCTTGGGATCGCACTTCCCTCTGAGGAGGGGAGTTTGTCAGCCAAGCTTGCCCCATTCAAAGCTTCACGACTTGCCCTCTCGTCATTGACATCCCCCAGCGATATTCTTTCTCTACGTCGCCACGCTGGTTTCCAGTTTAACGACAATGAAACGCCGGCCACATCTTCATCTGGGCTGCCACGTTCCCCTCTCTCGCAGTCGGAGGGTAGTCATTCTGATACCGATCTCGATCAAAACTGGATAGCTCGAATCCCATTCGAATCGTATGTTTATTCCTCCAACTCCAACAGTGTTGACATTATTCTCTTTACATATCTCCAGCATCGGTTGGGAATTCCCTTCCTTCCATCTCCTGGGTTCAAAATGGTAGAATTGCAGACATTTGAAGCCACGCATTACTTTCGGTGTTTTCCTGAACGACACGGGCGTGCACTTGCGCGGGAGACGGATAGCGATCTGGTAGGATTCGCACATGAACATCAGGTAGAAGGAGATACGGCAACGAGGGGCGCAGGACAAGGGGAAAAAATTGCTACGGGGTCCTCTGCGAATACAAACAGAATCAGCTCATCCAAAGTCATTGTTGACCCGGATACGGTCGTAATTCACATCCAAGACGAGAACGATCTATCCGGCAACGCATCGAGCGACCGAAATCCAATGTGTATGGCCCTTGCTGCTGAGGAAGGAGCGAGAATGTTGCAGTCCGAAGGATCTAGCTACAAAATTATGGTTGCACCCGAAAGCCATCTACGCAATACTGCGTCCGAAAACGCATGCGATGCAAATGATTGCGGAACCGACGTATCCTTGAGCCAATCTTCCTCGGGCATAAAGGACTCTATACAAACCCTTTATCAAGAGCAGCAACCCCAGAGTAATGGGGAGGTGCACCCAGTCTTTAGCCGGACAAACAAGCCGAGCTTTATATCCCTTCCACCCAGGTGGACTACGCCAGAGTTTGCCATCGACGTCCAAAGTTCTGTGAAACCACCCAGGCACCTCAGTTCGCGATTTACGTTTCCTTCTCTACAGGGCTCTACTGACGGGAGTTTGACCAGTTTACAGTCAAAAGCGCCGAGCATAGCCTCCCTTTCCCCCTTTCCTCAGTCCCCATTTACGTGGCGTTATTCCTCCTACTTTCACACAAACCCTCAGGAAGATGATGACGATCGCCGTTTGCGCTACCAAACTGATGGCCTTGCGACTGGAGGTGGCTACGAGGACTTGGTTGCTGGTGGTGTTCCTGGCGCTACCGACGTGTGGGCAGCTATGAGGTGGCTCAAAATATATTTGAGTAGTCAGTCCGTGGGCGGGGGTTTTTCTGGACGCAATGGAAGGCTGGTACATATCCAACCAGAGGAATCGTAGGAGAGTTTGATTGTAAAAAGTACTCTTACTCTCCTTTATCCTATACATATGACAGGGGTCTACCGACGTGCTTTCCTACTTTATCTTATCAAAGCACTTTGAGCAAAATGGCTTTACCTCTCTCATTTTAGCCATGCTATCAAGCTGCGTCTTACAGGTAGAACATCGCAAGCAGGCCCTAGTGTAGAGACCTAGATCAGTAAAAGAGCGAAAGCAACTCCAGTGACAATAATCTGCTTCACAGTTACCGATGCCATTTTGTATTCAGTGGACCAGGCACTTGATCAGACATGTACACAGCTTTCCCGCATGCAGGACAAGTACTGGAACCGCCTAGGCTCTTTAATGCTTCATTGTCGCCAAGCTTCACGCCCCCTGGGCCGCGCAGTTCTTTAAGGCCGGCTTGATTGACTATGAAACCTGGTGTGAAGGTTCTTGGGCCGCCCTTCTTAAGGCAGGACTCGCAGGTTGGACCCGACGGTGAATCCCCAAACGGCTGTCCAGCCAACGGGGCTTTACATGTGGTGCAAGTAAAGCACTGAAATCCTGCAACTTTCAAAGGAAGCACTGCGGAATTAAATTCGATTCATCGCTTACCTCACTGTGACACACGCTCCCATCCAGTTTAACAAAGCGACCAGAAACGGGCTTTCCACATCTGATACATTGTAGACTGGAGTTGGCACTAACCACCAGTACTCGGCACTAGTAGAAGACTACTGTTTGAGATAGGGTAGGTGGTACCAACTAGACATGCTAGGAGGGAAATCTTACCTCGGGATGCCAGATTTTGTCTTCATCCACTATATATTTGCCATTGACGCCTTTTCCGCATTCGGAGCATGTAAAGCACGCTTCATGTAGTAGCTGCCCAGTCGGAAGTTGTATCCCTCCATGCCTGACCACCTCGAGACACTTATCACAGCGAACATGGAAATCTGGGACGTCTTTCCTTTCAGCAAACTCTCTCAGAGCGGCACTGTTATCCTCTACAGGTATTGTCTTTGGAGCTGAAGTGGGCGTTGCCTTGGCAGCAGTAGATAGTCTCGCAGATTTGATCTTATTATGACATGGACGACAACAAGGTTCTCCGTTGAAATCCAAAAAGGAGCCGTCTATCAAAGACTGGCAATTGAAACACTAAGAGCGGATCCATATTGAGTTCCTATGGAGATAATACTCACAAAAAGGATAAGCAAACCTTGAAACAGCTTGGATGATAGTACTTGTTCAGTGCCTCAACACCTTGTCCAAATATGACCTTTGAGCATTCCGCGCAACTCTTGCCGGCATCAAAACATTCCTTGTGCCATATTCTCCCTTCCTGTGACACATATTCTTTTCCCAGGCCCAGAACTGGCTTCCGACACTTTTCGCAGTCTCCTTTTTTAAAGTGCTTTCCATAACATCCTTGGCAATATACATGCTCTCCTGCATGCGTAGGCCCGACAAATACGTCCTCGTGCTTGATTAGTTTCCGCCCGCATTCAATACATATTTCGTTCACGGAGGTATTCTCATCTCCAAGCATTTTCCTTAGTCCTTTCTCAACGCCCGCATTAAGACCATTACTGAGATATGCATTTGAGTACATGTCTCCGCGGTTATCTTTTGCCGACATGCCGCTGCCTACTGCGTCGACAGCTTTTGTTCCACATGGGGCACAGACTCCGCTCGGTTCGCGAACAATTTCGCCGCATTGCTTGCAGAATCCCATGCTAGTTGCTGCAAAGACAATCTACCTGGTCGCCCTAATGCGGGAATGGAGTAGAGTGTGGGGGAAAGAACGGAGCAATCGATTTCATAAGCGGGCTTCTGGAAGTTGCTGTGGCAAGTCACTGTATCATTTCGCGACTTGGATGACTGTGCCATCTTTGGATGTTTGGTCATCCAAACGAAGCCCCTCATTTTTCCAGTTCAAAAAGCTTGCCCGGTTTCCCCGCGATTCGCTGCTCTCCTCGTTCTGGTGTGTTGTTTTTTTTTTCCAAGCAGGCTATCCCACCATCAAGCGCCGGGTATACGCAGAGTCCTTGTGACGATCACCTTTTATTGCCATACATCTGTAAACCTCTCCCTATCGTTATCTTGTGAACGGTGACAGTTTCAAATTCCCATTGGCGCAGTTCCTTGATCTCCAACTCGCCGTGTTGTCGTTCCCCCTTGCAAATTTCTACTCAACAAAAGCGCCCTGCTACTTGAACGAAGGTTCTTATGCTGGAGACAATCAGTGTGATATAGAGACTGTGCAGATCAGTGTCCACAGCTCCAGTTCCGTCACTCTGTTATTTCCTGCTGTTGAATCCAAAGGCCGTCCTCCATTAGCATGCTAGCGAATACGGACAGTCAGGAAGGTTCCAAATCCGTAGATTCAGGCCAACACCTCCAAGAACAGCCACGAGAAAAAGAATCATCTCGATCACCGTCAAATCCGTCCGGCTTCCCCGCATTCTCTCTTCCGGCAGCTACCTCATCAATTCCCTCGTGCAGCGTTACTCCATCAGAAACTTCCCTGTCAACATCAAATGACGGTATAACTTCATTCGAAGACACGTTCAGTCAGTTTGTAGACTCCATGGCACCCCACCAAGGACATGAAGACCATGTGGAAGGTCAATCTGGTCATCTCGAAAACTCTGACCTTCCTGAGGTCTTGAATATCAACCATATGGACTGGGAAGGTCAAGGGCTGCAGGGCCTTTTTGGTAAGTAACTCGTCCAGAATCTGAGCTGCTAGCCATTGGAGGTTAGGTACACTTTATACCAGGCTCTGTACTCATCGGCATCCACTGTCTGTAGATTCTAATACGCTGCAGGCACCGGTTGACGGGGGAAACTCCTTGCGGCTGATGAACGATGTGGATTCAGGGTCGTCGAGAAATATAGCTGAATTTGCCTCACAACCTACTGATTCTGGCCAGAGTTTATCCTGGCCGACCGAACATGCTCTGTTGGACGAAATGACAGGTATGTTACTACAATTTGGTTGCCACAGTTATTGTTGGGTCGGGCCTTTCGGGATCGTAAATGGTGGAGTGGAATACATACTAACTTGTTTCCGTGGTTTTCATCAGGATGCGAAGCCACTGACGCGTTTCCTCTGCAATCGTCTTTCGACGATTTCGCCCTGTCCGGGTCTTTGCAACACGAAAACGCCGGTGGTTCGGTTAATCACGATAGTAGTGCTTTTACTGCTGAAGCAAGTGATGGGATGGGCAGTGCTGGAATTGCCCACCAAATCGCACAGGACGATAGAGACGCTATGAGCGAGACGAACAACGGCGAAGTACATATGTCTGCAGTAGAATCTTTTGCAAATAGTGCCGATGTTGCCGCACACCGTCCTGTACCGCATGTGTCAGATGCTGATATGATTTCTAATACCCCAACTGGTTTGTCGTCAAAGGCACCGGTTTCTTCAGCCAATTCCACGCCCAGTACTCCAACAGTAGAGAGGCGTGTTACACGGGGGAAGGCTCCTGTAAACTATAAAGCACTATTGGATGGCCCTTCCATTACAAGCAAGCTCATACCACCAAAGAAACCGACGCATAACCAAGAAGGTGAAAGAGTTTATTGTATGTGTAGAGAACCAGATTATGGCAAATTCATGATTCAATGTGACAACTGCGAGGAGTGGTAAGTCATACTTTGCAGAAACCCAGTCTGTGCTCTCAGTATTTACTCGATACCTTTGTAGGTTCCATGGAAAGTGTGTCGGTTTGACTAAGAAAGCTGGAGAAAAGCTGACGACGTTTCATTGTCCCCTCTGTCAAGAATTGCTCGGCTCTGCCAATGCTTCTCGTAAGTACAAAGTTCTCTTTTCTTTGGTGCAGTTTTTTCGTTCTCTGGTTTGGAGAATGTGGGTGGCGGCTTATAGTAATGGAAGGAGGGACGCGGCTGGGTTTATGGTTCTACGTTTTCTTCAAGACATATACAAACCGAGTCTGCTGCATCAGATACGTTCATGTCGTTTGGCACTTGAACACACATGAGCACTCCGGACCAGGATGTTGCGACAGCACTAGTGAGGTCTTTAGGACATCCCGTAGACCTGCATTCCGCCGTGTTTTGCTGCGAGTTTGTATCCCTCCATACCTATGAACGTGTATAACTCAGACTTCCCTGTCCTGGCTTTACCATAACAGAAACCAATGTCCAGTCCACGACAGCGCGGGCGATGAGTCCCAATGCTAGAGGGGGACGTCGGTCATCCGTTCTTGCTGTTATCCCTCGTCATAACCAAACCCACGCAATGCAAAGTAGCGTGAGCCATCAAAATAGCCCAAGTTCCGGAGTTCGATCAGCGACTGCTTCATCAACGCCAGCACGAAGAAAAGAACGACCTGTCGACGTGGAACGATTTTATCGTAGTAACGTCCGTACCCTTCACACATTTATTTCCATATCGCAGCAACCCACTTACCTCGTTTAATGTCCACAGGCATCCCTAGTTACTCAATCCACGAAATGTTCATTTGGGCCGTGTACGAAAGCTCCTATACCAAACGCAAATTTCTGCAGCACAGAATGTGCCCAAAGTTTCACTGAAACGGCCTCACCTCTGACGTGTTTAAATTTCGGATGCACCAATTCTCCTCAAAAGGGGACAAGATTCTGTGGACAGGATTGCGAGAAACTGTATGCAGAACAGCAGGAAAGATTGATGATTGCGTCACGACAAACTGCCGCTACAGCAGCAGAGAAAACCAGCCCAAAACCACCTCCTACACCGGCATGGATGAATGATCCAGTTCGGAAAATGGCACGAAAAAACTTTGAAGAGACCCTTAGCACTATTTTTGCAGAGGCACGAGAGCATCCAGAGGTGTATGGTGGCCTGCTTGATGAAAAGATTGACTTGGAGGATCCCAAAGCGTTTGCTGCCCAGTTGGAGACTGAGCTCTTTGATGCTTTAGCAACTCCTATCAAGGGGGGTCCCAAAGGAACGTTAGAATGCGGTGCACCGGTAAGTCTTTGATATCGAGCAAGTGTTTTGTCTTTGGAAGACTTATTTATCCCCATATACCAGTACAAGAGCAAATACCGTTCCCTGCAATTCAATTTAAAAGATCAGCGTAACCTCCGTTTACGTCGAAGAGTTCTGTGTGGGGACGTCACCTTACACGAACTTGTTCGTCTTCCGCCAGAGGACCTGGGCAACGATGAGGTTAAAGCCGCTGCTGAGGAAATCCGCAGACGATCGCTACGAGATGCCGTCAGGGTAAACACAGATCAAATAAGCTACGTCAAAAAGACGCATAAAGGGGAGATTGAAGTTGTGCGTCCTGTTGTACAAGGACCTTCCGGAGGTTCGATGATGAATTTGAGTACAGTCTCGATTGCACCAAAGTTATCAACGGATGAAGATACTCTGGTGGAGAAGCCGTCACCGAGTGAGAGTACACTGGTGGAGCAAAAATCACCGGAAGCCATCGAGCATGTCGCCGACGTACAAAACACCGAAACAATGGAAGTGTCCCGAGTGGAAGCAACGAGCACTGCCGAGAAGCGCAGCGGAAGTGACCCGCCGGAGGATGAGGAACGTGTGTCCAAGAAATTAAAGACTGAGGCCAAAGATGTTGGGCATGATGACAGTCCCCATGCTACACCCCCTGAGACGCCAAAAATGGATGAGTACGATCCTTATGAACCTTACTATGCGGATTCCGACAATGAGCCACCTCGCGAAGAGTTGGTCTTGGAGGGCGACGCTGCGGGTGAGGACTATGAGTACGACCCGGAAACGGCCGATTCAATGGACCTGGATATGGCCTTTGTTGGGTCTCCGCAACCTGACGTGGATCCGGATGCCACCGTTTGGCGCGGAAGGGTGCACATGCCACAGATTGGAAAATTCACAGGCACTTGCAAGCAAGTGTGTGGTCATACTATCGGGGACGTGAAGACATGGGAAGACATTTTACCTGCAACAATCTCGATCGACGGACGTGTTGCAGTGGCCATGGTCGAAAAGTACTTAAGAGAGCAGCGGTACAATGGTGGGAAACAAGTGGTGGCGGTGGAATTTCGAGCGGGCGAAGATGAACCTTCCATGGCATCCCCAGACGACCAAAACGGATTTGGTGCTCTTTTCGACTACTTCCAGTCACGAAGCCGCCTTGCAGTTGTTGGACACCATTATGTCAGTATCAAAGATATGTATATCGTACCAATCGGGCGGAATGATTCTGTTCCTGGCTTCATCCAGGAGTTGGACGATTGCAGAGTAGAGCCAGCTCCCAGGGATCGGGACATCCTCCTTGGAGTGATCATTTTGGCCAAAGGCTTTACTGGATCCGGGTCGTCGAAGAGTAGCTCTGATTCTGCCGGACACAGTTTCAATGGAACAAGGAAGAAGAGCGAAGAAACAACTGTAGAGAAGGGTCGACCACCAGAGATCACGTCCTCGACTCCCGCTACGTCGTCGCTGCCGGCGCTACTTCCTGCGGTGCAACCCCTGCTGGTGCCATCAGTCACTCCGTTAAACAAGCCAAGCTTGCTGGACACCTTGGCTCCACTACCGAGTGGGCCAACCACGACAGCGAACCCACCTCCACTGGCAGGCGCCCAACCGCCAATGCAGCTACCAGGCGGCGTGGACACGACCTCCCTTCTAACAACCCTTCTTGCCAACCCAAACAACCTTGGTCTTGTCACCAACTTGTTATCACAGCTGACACAGCCAGGTACCAATTTACGCATGGGCAATCTCAATGTTGGAAATCTTTTGGGAGCGCTGAACGGTGGTTTAGGAGGTGTACCTCCACCCGCCAGCTCTCAACAGCAAACGCAACACGCCGGACTTGGGGGATTACTTGGGTCTCTGGGGGGAGGATTAGGAGGATTTGAAATGCCACAGCAGCAACCTAGTACTCCAGGACAACCAGCTTTGAACATTTTTGGGCAAGGAGAGGAGCAAAGTCGGTTTGGGGGAAGGAATGGTAGACAATCACGATGGGATCGACGATGATCAAATTTTGCTGTTTTGGGCATGATGAACTTGGTTAATTGTAATATGTTGTAGGAAAGTTTTTGTGTGTTGTCTCTGCTAATATTTTTTTTTGTAAATATGCGATACATAATATCTTTTAAAGTTGAAAGTAAAAAACCACACTAGTTGTGATCAAATCTATATGAAAATGATTTGAAGTTCACGTAAGTGATATATTTCCAAGCCTCCCGTAGACTTGACGTCAGGAAGGGTCGCTATTACAAAACACAAATTGAAAAGCTGGGTATTCTTCTCCTGCTTGTCTCTCTCTTGAATTGTTTGGTATCTCATCTCACCTACGAAAGAAGCATTGACTCATTTTCTGGTACAAACACTTGTGAATTAATTCTGCTTACATGTAAAAAAAGGTAACTCACCTCAAGTTTGGTTGTCGTTTGTAGAGAAAATTTCGCAATGAACGAATTACCGTTCCGCCATGTCGCCCTTGTCGTCTTTGGAGCATCCGGCGATCTTGCCAAGAAAATGACGTACCCGGCCTTGTTTTCTCTCTTGGCCAATAACATGCTCCCAAAGGACCGTACACATTTCATTGGCGCTGCAAGGTCAAAGTATAAAATGGAGGATTTTCATAAAAAGATTTCATCTGGAATTAAGGTGAGGTATTTTTTATGGTTCATGGCTGGCATATGCATGAGACCATCGCTGATCTTTCTCAACCAGCAGAGTTCTGACCAACAGGTCCTCTCGAACTTCTTGGAGAAATGTCCCTATGTCTCCCTCACGGCTTATAACGATGGACCGTCTTACCAGCGTCTTGATTCAGAGATTGCAAAGCTCGAATCCCAGTCAACTGGGAGTGGCAAGAATCTGCGAGTTTACTATATTGCGCTTCCCCCCTCAGTCTTTGGGGACGTTTCTGAAAACCTGCGCAAATATGCCTGGCATGAGGAAGCTGTCAATCGAATCATTGTAGAGAAGCCTTATGGGAAGGATTATCAGAGTGCAAAGGCACTCTCCAACAAGTTGGCAAGCTTGTTCACAGAAGAGGAGGTGTGTATCCTTGTCACAGACGGAGATGCATATATGAATCTTTTTAATTCGATTCAAACTCTGTTCTTTGGCATAGGTTTTCCGGATAGATCATTATCTTGGCAAAGACAGCGTGAAAAGCGTTCTACCGCTACGATTCGGTGCCAACCCGTTTCTTTCCTCTACCTGGTCCCGCGAGCACGTTCAATATGTGACAGTAAACTTTAAAGAGGCATTTGGTGCTGAAGGTCGCGGGGGCTACTTTGACGAATTTGGTATTATCCGCGATGTCATGCAGAATCATTTGATGCAGTGGATTATTTTGGCGGGGATGGAGAGACCAAATAGCTTGAGCGTCAAAGATATTCACACAGCCAAAGTATGTAATACTTTTGCCTTGCTTCCGTGCTCCAGCTGAACTCCACGATATTCATTTTCTTTTCTTCTCAACAGCTCAAATTCATTGACGATTGTCGGCCCGTCCGCCCGTCTGATGTGATTATTGGCCAATATACCGCTTCTTCAAAGGATCCCAATAAAAAAGCTTACAGGGACGATGAAACAGTCAAAAAGGATTCAAAAGCATCGACCTTTGCCACGGCAGTCTTGTATATTGATAACGACAGGTGGAGGGGCGTCCCCTTTGTGATCCGTTGCGGGAAAGGTACTGTTCTCTTTTGACCTATCGACACTCGATGCACATGCTAATTGGCTATCTCTGCTCAGCGCTGGATGAGACCCGTGCCGAACTCACTCTGCACTACAAAACCCCACCGGGGTCGCTGTTTCCTAGCGAGTCTGGACGCACTGGGACAGCCTTCACCATTCGAGATCATCCGGAAAAATCTCACGTTCTTACTGCATCAACTAAAAAACCGGGACGAGGATTCACGGTGCTTAATGCTCCTTTATCGATTGACTTTAGCAATCCAAAATATACCGATTCCTACGTCCCAACCGCTTACGAGGTTCTTATTTACGATGCTGTTCGAGGCGATCATACCTGGTTTGTTCCTCGCGAGGAAGCAGAGGCGGCGTGGCGGGTATGGGACGAGGCGATCAAAGATACTGAGAGGCGCGATCCTCTCAAATATGAATATGGGAGTGAGGGACCAAAAGAGGAGAAAGACTTGTTGAAACGGTTGGGAGTTGAGTTTGAGACCGGTGAGGGACGTACTATAGACGCAGCAAAAGTTATCGGAGACGGCGGAAGAGTTCAGACCTTTGCAAAGGAGCCGTAGGTGCTCTCTGTGATCGGGGGCACATTGTACATACATTGTTCTGTTATTTCATTGTTATCAATAGGAATGGTTCCAATGGATATTGCACAGAGAAATCTCATTACGTATTTTATAAAGTTGGCCTCGACTGTGCTCTGAACTTTATCAAAGAGTCGCGAGATCAGCCTTCTCATCAGAGTAGTTATCGATCATGATGGGTCTCATTAAGAACGCAGCATCAAAAATCCATTACTCGACCAGGCGGATTTGTCTTCCTTCCCGCAAAGGAGCGCCTTTGCGGGGAACTGCACGAATGAAATTGCGAAGCTAATCTCTACAGGATCATCCTTACATAAAGGACAGACAAAAAGCTTCACAAACTGTGTCGTATGCATTGGCCGAGAATCGAACTCGGGTCTACCGCGTGGCAGGCGGTAATTATGCCACTAAACCACCAATGCTTTTAAAAGCTAGAAACAAGCAGAATGTGAATTGGGTTGGTATTACTACAAACAAGAGAAAGACAACGACGAGTCCCTGACCATCTGTGACCTGGATCCATTTCTTTCCAGGATGCGCTTTTATGGGGGGCTTCCCCCAACCTTGTAACGCGCGGCGGCTTCAAACCCCCCTTCAGGGTACGTCTTGACATCTAATGTGATGATCAGACACATGGTCAACATCCTCTGCAAACCAATCTCGGGACTTGTCTTCTTTATAGAACTAACCTGCCTTTGGAACTTGGAAAATCTTGGATGATAGGGTAGCATGCGTCATTCCAAACGTGTCGATGTTAGGGTTATTAGGTATTATGGTCTGCAGCTACGGCGTCCTTTTCACGGGCAAAACGGTAGGTAAAAAGGTACACGCCATGGGATCACCAGAGGGAAACGGCCTGCTTGCTCTTTTGAAATATTCAGATTAGTCCTAATTTAAAATCTCATAATAGTAATGTAGATACGGGATCATGCAGGCGGAATGGACGCCCAATAGGCAATGGCTTGATACCATAATACTTCACGCTTTCCCGGCGGGATACGTGCCGCCTTCATCTTTGGAAAAGAAGGGGACGCTTTTTGGGCGCGGGGTTGAAAAAGGGGGTCCTTTGAATGATCGTCGATTAGGCGATCAGCGAACCCCCCTGCACCGCTGATAGAAAGCTGGTCCGAGTCCTTTGGTCTCTTGCTTCAGGAAAATGACATTGCTTGATGTTCGACTGCGAACTGCCAGCGAACCATCAAGTTGTGCAGACACGCATAAGGCATTGCAAATGTTTTTGCATTGGATTGATTCAAGAAGCTGCGCATGCTTTTTAAGAGATCAGCCAACTATTCAAACTGCCCCAGAGTAAGTAAAGCCACCGCCGATGACCGTTTTCAAAAGGACGGCACTCAACAAGCCCAGCCCGTAGGCAGGTGACCCTTTTCAACTTGGACCCTAATTGGGGGGTTTTTTGTGATTCAAGACCGCACGATGGCGTTGGAATTGGAGTTCGAAAGCCCTGACCGAAGGGCCTCTTTTATAGA
Organism: Spizellomyces sp. 'palustris'; assembly: GCA_006535965.1. NCBI lineage: Eukaryota > Fungi > Chytridiomycota > Chytridiomycetes > Spizellomycetales > Spizellomycetaceae > Spizellomyces > Spizellomyces sp. 'palustris'. The sequence goes on along the minus strand of QEAR01000021.1, from coordinate 104,978 downwards.
ACCCTTCAACTCCACGCACTTGCATTGAACTCAGAAACGCCAATCAATGCCTTTGCAAGATCGAGGTCTCGGTTATGGTTGGATGCTCGCTAGCGGGAATTGGTCCCTGTCCACGGTAAAACACATCTCAAATGAATGTTCCGCCCGACCTCATCTTGCAAGCCATGCACCGACTGCCGGCTATATCGTTGGCATCAATTGCAAGGCCAAGAAAAACGAAAAAAAGAAAAAAAAAATAATAATAAATGCAAGGGGTTCAGGGTTGAATTCAGTCTCCCAACAAGTTAAAAGCAAAGGAAGACGGAAACTTGCCGACGTCTACCTTCATGCCCCCGCCTTGTCCTTCCATGACCTCGTTTAGTTAACTCCTCCCGTTATCCTTTGCCACTCTTTAATTTCTTAACCTTTAGTTCTTTGCCACAAGCATCCTCGCTGTTTCTCCTTCGTGCAAAATCTGGTTCAAGAAATGTTGGGGCAGGTCCACAATATACGGCCCGACGTCAACTTTCTCTGCGACTGTCCGGACGGCACCCGCCCTACCCCATTGTCCAAGTTGCTTCGGCATACACACGCCTACGATGACATCTTGGCTGTGTCGCCCTACGCCCAATTGGTCAACGACGGCCTCATTTTAGATCTGGGTCAAGTCGCCATGGACTACGGTTCAATGCCTTGTTTGCCGGACAATGCATTACGGTCCCAATCTACAGGCGGGCTCCACGCTCTGTCTCCCGGAATGGCGCACGGCGGTCATTGTAACCACCTTGACTGCCGCCAACGAACGCCTCCGAATAGCTCGAATGTGCCGAGCTCCTTTGCGCCAGCAAGCATGTCCTCATCTCATTTCCACCAACTTCTGTCCCTTCCTTCCCCGCTCCAAGAGGATGCTCGCTTGGCAATGACATTTTCTAGTTCCTCTGAGCCTCAGAGCAACGTGGAGGCCTTGTTTCCAAGTCTTGACCCACTCTCTAGCAGTACGATTGATGGCTCTGTTTCAGATGGAGGTTACCATTGCCTCGATGGCGCTTTTGTTCCCCCTCTACATCTGAGCCCTGGTCCATCACTGTTACCGTTTCCAATTGGTACCTTTCCCAGAGGAGGTCATGGACCGAATGATCTGGAATCGTCTTCCGGTGTGTTCTCCCTCGGCGAGTCTCCACGCGATAACCAACCGTCGTTTCCCTACCCATCGAGCTATAGTCAGCTATCGCAATCAGGACATGATGAGGATCCTTGGCTCTCTCCGGTCACAGCCGGGCTCGCGACTGCTCCAGACGAAGCTGGCATCAGTTTACCTTTGGCATGCGTCTCACCTCCCATAACCGCTGCCAGCGTTTCTCCATCGTTGATTAGACGTCCAAAACACGCATCACCTTCACCAAAGGAATGTCGCTCTCCCTTGGAGAATTTTCCGGAGATGGTGTCGCCAGTCCAGAATCTCAAAACCGGTCGAAGGCGACGAACAGTAACTCCCTTATCACCACAGCCGGATGTGGAAGAGACCAAGATAGTCAAAGGATTCTCATGTCCTCACTGCCCTGCGATATTTTCACAGCGCTCGCAGCTGAGAAATCATTCCTCGGCACATTCAGGAAAGCCCTGGGAATGTTCGTATTGTCCCCAGCGCTTCAGCAGAAAGTGAGTATCTCCTGATACGGAATCATCTGGTTTTCGGTTAACAAGCCCGTGAGACTGATATCCAAATGGCGATGCTCCGTTTAAGATATGAAAAAGTCCGCCATGAGAGGTCAAAGCACCTTCACATCAAGCCGTACGCGTGTGACATTTGCAGCAAGCGCTTCAGCAGGACTGACGCTCTGGCCAGGTGTGTACTTTTTCGATGCAATGCGTATTGAGTGAGGATGGTTTACCAAACTCGTTTTCCGACGGTTTCAGACACATGCTCGTTGAACAGCGAGCTGTAATGAAGCGCGGCGGCTCGGATGAGGACGACGAAGCGGTGTTTTCCAAAGAGGATTCGGATGATTGATCAGTTTGGACATCTTTTGGAGAGAACTTGCCCTTCGAAGGCTTTGTTTAGATTGGCAGTATTACACGTGTAAATTATAGAAGGCATCCTTTAAGCACGACCCAAGCATCCAGATAAAGCTTTGCCTGAAAGGTGCCATCGCCAAAAGTCCCTGCATATTGATCCTCCCGAGAATCTCAGCCATATTGCATTGTTGTCATTTCTGGGTCGTCATGTTGGCTGTTCTCTACATCTGCTAGACTCTGACGATTCGGCCCAGAGGGCATCCTGTTCTTTATTTCCATGTACCCTGGGCGTAATATCACGCTAGAATGCTACTACTGGCGTCTTCGATTATCCATAGAGCGGTATGATGCATTTTGGTTTGTGCTAAGCCTTCGTGGGAACGGGGGATAACGGAACCTGTTGTTTCTTCTGCTGATGCAAAATAAAACCAACTCGTCTTGTTTTCCAACATCGTCCAGTCCAGAAGCCTGCCGGATGTTGTCCGATTTCGCTTGTCCGAGACCGTGGGAAAATGAATAAACAAACGATTCCTCCATGGACGCGTTTACATAATCTGGACTCGCGCGCCGTGTGCAAGGGGAACGAGCGCATGCCAGGAGGTGAAAACGACGACGATGATTGGGTCTTCATGGCGCATGTGCAGACGAATGACGTACGCAGCATACGGGATCTTCCGCAGAGAATTTCGGATTGCAAAAAAAAAGCGCCGTCCCCCAGGGTTATAAAAAGGCGACGTTTCTCGCTTTCCCCCCCATCTCTTCACTCGTCTTTTCTCCATTTTGCTTTCCTTCTTGTTGGTTGAAAAGGACTGACTGTCGCGATGGCGGAGCGGCGGCCACAACTCACCGCGGTGGGGGTGCTTCTTGGTTCCGGCCAAGGGGAGGGCCTTGTGAAAAAAAAAAGAGTTTGTCTTTCAAAAGACGTCAAAGGATGAAACTTCACAATCATTGATGCTCTGGCACATGGTTTATTACACTGGCGAAGCTCGTTACTTGATGAGATACAAAATGCCTGGGATTCGGATATGCTGGGCTTTAAACACTCTACGGTCATTACAGTCAGTTGCACACGTGGTGGTCAAGATGGGCAGCTAATGCTGTACTGACCGACTTTGCCATAACTCGTATCCAGTCATCAGGCCCAATTTCACCGTCTCCATCGTTGTCGCATTCTGCTAGCATCATTTGCAATTCTTCGTCTGTGAGATCCTCCCCCAGATCTTTCGCGACACGCTTGATATGCCAAATGCTTCAACCCTGTAATTGTCAACTCTCATCAACATGTTGCCACTCACTTTTAGTTCCCGTAACCCAACTCTGCCTCTGGTGTCAATGTCGAAAATTCGAAAAGCTTCAAGCATGTTTTCACGACTATCTTTTTCGGCCTGATTGGGTAGAATCAATTGGTCCAGAGAAACTCCTCAACCCACACGACTGAAGCGGCTTCCATTTCATGCTTTCTTACCAGCTTTATGGCCATCAGTTGCAGAAACTCTTCCAAATTCAGAGTAGGAGAGCCGTCTACATCGAAGGGGGCAACTAATTTTTCCACTTCTCCTGGCGCTGGATGGAACCCGAGGGCACGCATTAGGATTTTAAGTTCTTTCACGTCAATTGTACCAGAGCCGTCAGTGTCAAACAAATTGAACACCTCTCGTATCTCTATTGTACTGTAGGCTGTCAGCGTGTTTGATTGATGATGCCCATATCTGCCAATGAAGGGATAGGTCACCTTGCTTCTGAGCCGGCGATAGATCTACGCGTTTCCTCTGGGAGGTCGTAGGCATGATACTTTTCCTCTTTTCATAGATCTTGGAAGTTACGGTCTTGTGTTGAAGGACATCTTCCTGTATGTCATTGACCAGATCCTCTGATTCATCATCTTCTCGATCTTCCGCTCCATCAACAAAGGTAAATGAGACAGTCTTCTCCCTTGCTGCGACATTCTGCTCTGGACCGGTAACAGGAGGGGCTAATGTAGGTCCTGTGCTTAGGCGTGGCGCACCAGCAAGCCCAACAGAAGGTCTTCGTTGTGTGACTGACAGCCGACGGGGGATGCTGAAGCTTCCTCTTCTGGATGACGACAGCAAGTCGGACGGCGCAATCTATGTTGAATGAATCAGTTTCAAAGATGCAAAAGAAATAAAGGATGTGATGCACCTCTTCGCCGTTCATTCTCTACGGCATGGGCTGCGTGTTTCCATGTATGGTTGTGTGGAAGTCGGATCGTACCGCCGTTATGGAGTGGATTTTCATGAGCGCTGGTGCTTACTCCATCAGCTCACGTAAGCGGCTTTAGGGTTCCTGGATCCTGCAAATCGGATGCTCCGTTGTTTGTTTTCAGGTCATGATCTGCCAAAATTGCATCATGTCCGAGCCAGAGTAATTGATATGTGGCTCTGAATGGGCGACAATGAAGCCAGCATTGGAAGGGAAAGCGTTACATGGGACTCCCATTGCCGTCCGATCTACATCTGGAGAGTTGAGATCCTCGGAGGTGAAAAGGATCAAAGCAGCCAAGTCCTTAGGAAGTATAAGCAGTATACATTCGACGGATATATTTGAAAGCACAAATCGCCTACACGGAAAAGGAGGGGGATCATCAAGATCTGTGCGAAGTGTGTCGCGCGACTCCCTTTCTGAAAACATTGCTGGAACTCCTTCACGAAGTCGATTGACCAAAAGCAAGAGACAGTTAAGTCAATCAACATCGAAGAGCAATTTAGGCTCGCAAATAGAGAGATCCACCTCAAAGGCCAATTCATACAGTCCAGGCCAGCGCTCAAAATCACGAGATAAGCTATTGAAGGCTGTTAGGGTTACCAGTACTGTCATATCCCTCCGTAAAGGACACCAGCAACAGAAAGGTCAAAAATCAGAGGAGGAACAGAAACCGAATTCCTCTTTGACGGAAACAGACTCGGAACCTAAAGCTGTACCGCCAGCAACGCTATACGTCCCAATCGGCAAATTTCTCAACTCGGTCAATGACATTCAAAGTGTCCTGCGCTCAGTGAATGCTACATTCTCGGAAATCTCTCGCTCTCATCAGCTTCTGGCTGAATGGCGTCCAACTTGGCCAAACTTAGATGACATTAAGGCTGGGAAAGTTCCCTTGATGATGCAAGAGAATGCATCTTCATTGCTTGTCAATACAGAACAAGCCACCATTTCTGAGGAGGATGTTGATGAGCATGTTCATAATCTGGAGGATGCAACATCTTCCTTGACCGCCGAGATTGAAGCCGCAATGGTCCTACCTAGTAGCACTGATCGGTTATTACACGGTAATGTTAGGAAGTCAACCCGAGGCGACTATATCCTTGCACCGGATGTTGAGAGCGAGAGCTCAGCAATGAGTACTTTGGAAGCGCAACCCGGTAGTGTCACGTATGTTAATCCTTTGGGAACAAAAAGTTCCGGTAGGCCAACCAAAGAATTCCAGTTTCCTTAACACTCCGGTGTTAACATTGTTTTCAAAGCAGCAATAGTGCATTCGGAACAGCGTCTGTATCTGAAGGACGAAAGTCCTGGCGGGGAAGTTCATTCTGCGCCGGCACCAATTATACATAGTGAGGGTGCGGCAGAAAATGAACCCTACCCTAAGGACACAGAAATAGCAGAAATTGACGCGGCCCGTGGGCAGAGCGATACGGCACCGCATGAACACCTTTCGAAAAAGCTGCAAGGGTTACAGGGTTCATCTGCATCAAGCAGCCACCGGGAAAAATCCAATATCACGGAAGGGCGCTCAAACAAACGTCCCGTGGGAAAGCATTTGTCTGCTTTGGACGGCATGGGAACCATTGAAGCCACGCGAGCACCTGATGCTGCACACGATGAAATATACCATGCCAGTGGTATTCCAGATAACGGGATGGAAGAGGAACATCTGAAATCAGTGCCTCCACTGGCGCCAAGTAGCGATGCATCTCACGGTTTCCGCGAAGAGATTAGGTCAAAGGATGAATTCAATATCCTTGATAATCCTTCAACCAGTTGCGGAGAACTGCCACTGCATCGCCCTAAGAGTGCAACATCGACACTATTTGAGAGGAAATCCCCTTTTGAACCACGATTGTCCGTACCAGACGTGGTTCGGAAAAGTGAGCCGATGTTGGCAATTTCTGAAGGGAACCTTCGCCATTTGCGAGGCGTCCAAGGTAAAGCAAAGGTAATGAGCGCACAGCCTGTGAATTCACACCTCTCCGAGTGGCAATCGTCCAGCGCCACCAATTTAAATCGCCAGCATTCAGCGCCTACAGGAGAGCGAAAGCAATGGCGTAGTGTGTCGGTAGAGATTTACTCAGGGTCGAGACCGGTACCACCCCTCTCTCCATCTACTCCGCAACCGTGGGAGGACGATGATGAGATGCCGAGTACAAGAGCCCAAAGACGTCAACGAGAGAGAGATTTATACGACCTAAAGTCTGGCAAGCAAGTGGATTCCACTGAAGCTGTAGAGAAGATGCCCGAAACACTGGTCGTTCAGGAGGATGAACACCAAGATTGCAAGGACGACGTGAAAAGTACCTTAAAAGGTGCGCAAGAAAATTTGAAAAGTAAAGCAATTATCGTTCGGAGTGACAAGGCTCCAAAGAGGTCCCTTAGCTTGGGAACTGAACTATTCTCCAAGAAAAGGTCTGCATATTCAATTTCCACTGCGGTAAAACGTGAAATATCTTCAAGTCGTCCATCGAGTGCGAAAGAAACTCTGCCGCAAGTTTTAAAAAAAAGTCGTACAAATATTACCACCACTGATTGCGAGGTAAAAACAGCAACGACCGTCAATCTCCAAGTAGATCTTCAAGAGAAACATGTCGGAGTATTTACCTCGCCGCTGAGCAGCAGACCGTCCACCACACATCGTCCAACCTCAGCAAGGTCCAATCATGCCACCGGACAAGGTGTCGAACATCTTGATGGACAGTTATTTGCTCAACTGATTAAGGAGGCTATACCTACCGAGAGCAAAACCTTCCTACCGAATACAATGAGTGAGGGAAGACGTCCAAAAAGCGCCTGGAAGTGCTCACAACAGGGCCACACTAGCCAATTGCCCTCTCTTTCGCGACCTCAGACAGCTATGTCATCTGTGTCTCATGCACATCCATCTACATCAGTCGTGGACGTGAATAAACAATATGAGCATGTGCAGAGCGCCCGTCCTTGCTCTGCTCTTCGTCTTCGACCAGGCGTATCCCAGCTGAATGATTTGATGTGGACTCATAAGCTATTCGTCTCCAACGGAGAGCCCACTGAGGATTTGTTTGGCATGGAGACTGAAGATATTGTTTTGGAAGAGTTTAACCCTCCAATCCAACAGCGCCGTCCTACTATAGCCGCAAAACAGACAACAGCGGGGCAGACGCAAGATGTTCCTCCGCAAACGGCGGTTTTGCAGACGAGTACATTGGAAGCAGATGGTTGTGAGACGGCTTCGTTGATAGAGAGACTGCAGCTGCTTCGTTTGCAATTAGATGAAAAGAATGAAAACTTGCAGAAAAAAGCGAAACGCCCAGCCTCCGCATTGTCGATATGGTCGCTGGAGAATCGGGTCCCACTAGACTCTTCGCTAAGGACGTCTTCAGCGCGTGCACGGCCCTCGTCTCCCCATCACCTCAGACGTACATCCGCAGTCGAGCATTATCACGACGCTGGCGTCTGGATACCTGATGAGTTCTCTTCAATGGAGTCGCCTGCAATGTGGGAAGACAAGGATGCTTTGGCAAGAATGTATTCGCAGATTGCGTCAATGCGCGAACAAGGGGAATACTCAGCGCTTTCCCAGCGGGCTGTGCTCTCCAATTCTGTGCGGGGGCCTTTCAAAGGCCTGCGCATGGAACTGAATCCCACATTGATTGTAGTAGACGATTCCCTGACGCACATTCCTGCCGAAATCCGGGCGCATTCCCGCTGTACATCTGCTCACCACCCGACGGGTACTGTCGTTGCAACGTCACATGGGTGGGCTGTTGAAAATGGCGACTTTGATTGCGAATCCATTGTTGTAGATGATGATATTGGGGATTTGGACGCTGCTACCTTGGCCGAAGCAATCACGAACATTCCTCGACGTTCACCAAGTCCCCGAGGCAGAGCACGATCGCAAACCCCAACAAGGGAAGGCCTCGTTTCTGAGATGGAGGAAGGGTGGTTCGTTCGCAATATGAGGAAGGAGGATATTCAACAAGTCCAAGCATCGAAATATATCGAAGTACTGTCTGTTACGATACCAGAGACAGAGTCGGAAAAACCCAACGTTTCGATGCAGAGTGAAGAGCCGAAACAAGCATCTGACACGGACACAAATGAAGGTACCGGCAAGGAAACCGATCCCACTATACCCGTGGCCAGTATAAGGAAAAAGAAAAAGCGAAAGAAGAGATCCAGTCGGCGCAAGAAGCCGGACAATGCTACTTCCTCGCCACCAACCACTGCAAAGAGGGTACGGAAATCCAGCGACCATGCCTCTTTGGAAAATAAAGCAGTACTTGGTTCTGTCACAATTGAGGAACAAGTCTCCAATGATGGAGAAGCCCAAAAAACCAATTTGAACGCCTCTCTTGACGCACCCGATACGATCACGGACAATGTCTTGGAAAATGAAGAGAGTTTGTTCGGTCAGAGACTTGAAGCGGCGATCGAAGCTAAAGTCAAGTATCGCCCACCGCAGAATGTCGATGCTGTTATACGGTCAATCATGCGGATTGACAACCACGTCAAACACTTGCAAAGGTGGGCATGGGCTACGATTTATATGTTACTATGCCTCTATCCTTACTGTGAAGTCTTGACAGATGTCTGCGAATGTACCACAATATGATCCAATACCGGCTTTACCTTCAAATGATTCGCTACATTCAGAGGTGAGACTATCTGATGCATAATGCTTCAACTATTTGTCAACAATTTTTCATTCAGAGCGTACCGGGGACATCGAGTCCGTCTGCAATACCTCCGCTGTCTGCAGCTGAAACGCAGTGGAAGAAATATGGTGTTGGCAATGAAGCAGCTGGAGCGAATAGACGAAGGCGCCATCATTCGTGACAATGGAGAATACCAGCGTCCTGCCGCCAATGTCGGAGGGACTTTGTTCCATTCTGGATCGGATATCTCCGAAACTCCGATTATATCGTCCAGTTTCCCTTCTAGCATAAGCTTTGAAAATTCAATGTCCAATCTCAACCCTCTCCGCCATCGCATTCTGGTGATTGTTCGCCGAAGAAAAAACACGGAGACATGGTTGAGGAAAAGAGATATGCTATTGGAGAGAAGGGTTGTTTGGGGCAAGTACAAAGCCATTTGCGATGCGCTACGTGCGTCTTATTGGCATTGGTTTGATCTCTTGGCTCGTGGAGGACCGCCAGTACTCTTGTTCGGTACATTTGTTCCTGGGGAGGAAGAATTTCCTTTCGAAAACGTCCAAGTTGACTTTCAACCCTCCTCAGACGTTGCAACAACGCCATCTGGGGGCCGAAGTCGCCGACCTAGTGCTTCTGTCTCCGCCGATCCTCGATTGACTCGTCGGACGAGCTTGGCGCCAACAATTCCAGAAGTGGGCTCACGGCGGCCCAGTAACTTTGGGGGAATTCCTCAGGCTGCCACCACCAAGCGGGTGCGTCGAAGTACGCTATGCAATCCGATAGAAGCTGCCATGACGAGATTAATGATGCATATAACCCTGGAAAGTGTCATTGAGGTGATGGATGTGGTCTCTGGAACGTCTTAGGCCAGCGACTTACCGTCAAGGCCGGTGAGGTGCTGTGGAAGCGATTTGAATGTCATCTGTGTGATTTATATACTTTAGTCTTAACATAAATCAATACCTATTAAGCATGTAAATACATAGTATCTGTGATCAGGTACATTTTGTCAGAGACAAATATCTCATCTACTCAGCTACGAATGACTTTCTCCATGTATCCAGACCCTTCCTAATCTCTTCATTTCTTTTATTTAGCTCTGCCCGCAGCTGGGTTAGCTCAGCGCGAAGCTGGCAGAGCTCCTCAGGGTTTTCTATCTGGGATTCTATTGCGTGTTCCAGCATATATGTCATGCCGGCAAAGTCATCGCCAAAGAACTTTTGGAGTTTGCTGGTTTGCTTTCTCTTCTTCATTTTCTCTGCTTCAGAACCCATGTCCTCTTCAGAGTCCCCGTTCCGTGGGCCTTCGTCGAAGGCTGCCATTTTTTCCATCAAGTCAACGACGCCGTTCTCGTTCTGAATGAACATGCTGAGTCCTTGAATGGCCCTCTGGTGAGCACTCGCTGCAGAGTGCGGATCAAAGAGGTGATTTCCGGCGACTAAATTACTGGGTGGAACCTTGCCAAACACTCGCTCTAATTTGCTGTTTCTTCTCACATGCTCTTGGCGCATTTCTGGTGATAGGGTGACTGGTGATTTTGGCTTCACCGATGATGCGGCATCGTTTATGGTTGCTGCCGGGAAACCCTCGCCTAGAAGTGCCAGAAGCTTTTGCACCCTCTTCCTACGGCGAGATCTATCATTGTCTTCCAGCGAGTCAGAGCCTCGCGTGATGGACTGGCTGCTTTCTTGAGAACTTAGACGGCAGTCCGTTGCGGTCTTGCCCTGTAATCGGACACCGGAACCATCAGCTGAAGAAACTGCCGTTTCGCTTCGAGACTTCCTCTCCGAGAGCTGTACACCTGAGGTTGTAGCTTCTGTCTTTGGTGATAGTAGCAACGAGTCGATGCTGTAAGATCTCCTTCGGAATAGCGGGTTTGGACAAAGAACCTCCCCAAAAGGCGCGCCAAGTACCGCCTTGATCTTCAGTTTTTGCTTCACTAGCCGCTTTTTCTCAGTTGGGTCCAGCTCGTTCTGATTTCGGCGAGGTAGTGGTGGGGTATACGAATGAATAGTGTGACTACGAGCCCGACCGGTGACTTTGCCTTCGTTCCGTGAAAGGCTGGCAACAGAATCCTGACGTGTCGCCAGATTCTGTGCCTTTAGCTGCGGCTTTGGTAGGTTTTCTCCAAAAAAGTTGTGTAGTTTTGAAAATCTACGCTTTTTCGATATGTTTTCAGGAACAACCTTTTCCTCCTGGTTCTCCTGCTTTGTATCTTCAACCTCATCATGACCTATCTCGACTCGCGGATTTGTTTTCGCCAGCTGTCGGTAGATTTGATCTCCAGAGGGGCGAGCACCAAAGAACTTTGTCAATTTCTTGTCTTTGTTTATTCTACTCTTACGCTTGGCAGCTGACGCGTATTGCGCGTCACGAAAGTACGTTGCAGGGGTACTCATGTGAGGGAAATAGTGTCGCAGTATTACGGTCAAGACTTGCACCTGAAAAGGCATCGAGCCATCGCTGGGTGGAAAAAACGAGGTGAATGTATTCTGGTTTTGCAGCACTGGGTTTTCCAACGTTGATATCAGCTGCTGAACCAATTCCCAATCTGGAGGAGCCATTTCAAAATAGGATGCGTGAAGAAATCCCATTTTGTAACTTGGTCCACCTGGATTGTAAAAGTTCCTGGGATCAGGTCTCGGTCATATGGATGAACATTAAAGGCGCAGTACTGTACCAGCTTGTCTTTGCTCATCATACTCCTTGTACAGCTGATGCTTTACGAACCTTCCAAAGCTTTGCCCTTTCAAAGAATTGTAAACCATCTCCTGGCACTCGTCAAAGGTCGCCCTTGTCACTACAGCCATTGATCTTGTAACGTCCAATTTCGCTTGTGGTCGAAGATTGACAGGGAGAGGACATCCGTCATTGATATATGTCATGAAAATATAGCGGCCGTAAGGACCGACATATTCCAGGGGCACATCTTGCAATATCTCGACATCAATCCAAAATAACAATTTCTCCAGGGTGTGGTCTGATGCACAGAACTGAACAAATCGCTCCAACCCAACTTTGTGGTGCAGAACGTTTTGTAGCTTTTCGTCCAGTGATAGATGCTTTGTGCGCGTCTTGGCAGATTCGAAATTTCGGGCATGCTGGTTCAATATAGAGGTCAGCTCACAACCGTTGACAGTAGGACGCCATAGTAATGTTTCCTACATGTGTCGAAAGTCTCCGTTCCGACGGACCAACCGTTTGCTTGGTTTCTGCGACTACCTCCACATCGTCGGCTGGCTCGGCTTTTTCACCTGGAGAATATAAGGTGCGGGATCGATTAGCAGTTCTTGATCTGCGTACTCTCCCGGCCTGACTTACATTCCGTTACTGTCATTACATGAACATCCTCGTCGTGTCCTAGGACGTCCTCGATGCGATCGCTGAAGTTCAAGGCAATCATGTTCGCATCGTACAAAAGGCTATAAGCCACAGTTAACTCCCTGGTTATGGTCAACATCAGTGGAGCGAGAAGTACCAGCATTCAAATGGTGTTAAATCCAAGTCACCATCAGACGCTTCTAAGGCTCTCGCAAATACCTCGACTTCGATACGCTGGGCCAGGTCCTTTTGAATGTTCAAACATCCATGTGAATCGACATTTGGCAACTGCCAAACAATAAATGGGCACTTACTTCAATGGTCTCCTGGGCATCGACGATGACCGTCAGTGGCTCCGCAGAAGAGATTATATGAAGCCGAATAAATCTGTTGAGCTGTGTGGACATGTGTTCTATTAGCATTTTGCTGCCGGGTAAAGTCATGCAAATTGCGCCCCGTACATGCTCCACTAGACGAGTATACCGCTTTTCTGCTACCGCACTTGCGCGAAACTGCCACCGTGCTCCTGTACCGGAATGATAGCTCCAACGTTCCCCTTGCAGCCATTCATTATTAACGTCAAGAAGATCGCCTATGAGTTCTTTTCCTTTGGCAGTTGGTGCTTTCAAGCTCTCCGCTTTGTTGTGGTGGGCAAAATTGTCTCTTGATGTTTTTTGCTTTGCAAGGTCTGCCAATGGACTGACACTCTCCAAACTCCTGGCCCGTCTGCTCTTTGTCATCCTTCAAAGTACAGACAGTCAAACCGCCGGTACAACGTGTCCAACCAATACAGAAATAAGCAAGCACTGGATAGATGTTGGCCATGTCAGCCGCATTCAGCCACGATTCAGGTAATCAAAGATCACAAAGTTCCATTAGAACCTCGACCCCCAAGCCCGGCTCCGTCAAAGCGCGTTGCTTACGCAATTGGCAATTTCACCTGATTTATCTATTATTGAATTACCAAATCGGTACCATGTGATAGTGTGCACCAAACGCCTGGAGAGGGAAACCCTAACCCTAACCCTAACGCTCAGCGACAGATATTTCCTCTGCGAGAGACATACTTGGCGAGACTATGAAAGAACATCCACGGTCAAGTTCTGTAGGACCGCCGGCGTCGAGCAAACAACGAGTGGTCTCAAAAACGCCGCTTCCGAAATCCCAATCTGGCCACATGATCCGGAGTGTTCAACCTGAAAAGAAGCGAAAGTCTGGAAATGTGGAGCTTGTTCTCAAGTTTGAAAAGAAACCACGGAGAGCTCTTTCAGAAGTTCCTATATCTCGTGGTGGTGATCATCACGAATTGGAGTATGTTTCGGTTTCCAAATTAGCGCATATTGGCAGCAAGGATGCGGCATCCTCGACAGAACCTATGAGTCAGGATATTGATGAAGAGGAGGAAACGGCATCTGTTGTGCGTAGCCCAACCAAAGAAAATGATGGGATGGACATGGGCGGTTCGGATAACGACCACGACAGGGATAAAGACACATCAAGTGAGGAGTCTATCAGGAGCGAGAATGATGATGAAGATGATGTGGATGACGATGAGGAAGACGACGACTTTTTCCATCTTGGCAATGATCCAAACCTGCTGTATGTGTTATCATCTCTCGATTAGATTACCCAGAGTGCGCACTGATGAGTTGATGCTCTCTTTGACAGGGGACAGCTGGTACATGAACTGGAAGAACGTGAGACAAGCGATATACAATCGACAAGGCAGCCCACGCGCTTGTCGCAGACACCAGAGAACCTACTATCTCCGACACGCATGGTCACGAGAAAACGGCAGCAGGCCACCCCGCTGTCGCAAGTGCGGGAAGCCTCTCGTACTCCGACACGCGTCACCAAGGCAAAACGTGTCCCTGGAGGCGGAGGCAAGGACACGTCCACAACTCCACGACAACGTACGAAACGTGCAAGCGAAAAGGCAGATATCTTGGAAGGACTGGATGCGGCACGCGAGGTCTTTAGGTAATGGATATGCAGATCAGGGAGGTTAAAGCTTTACTTTAACATGTGCATTTAGTCAGAACGTACGGGATCCGATCGAGCGCGTGTACCAAGCTGTTGACGCCGAATTCCCGAGACAAGAGCCTCCAACGCCATCTCCCAGACCTGTGCCGCGGTCTAGACCGGCCCCTCGTCCATCTGATGTCTTTACAAGTGATGAGGAAGAGGTCAGGGAGACAGTCGCGCGACGGGACCGTATCGCGGAACAAAAGGCAAAAAAACGGGCAGAAGCGGGACGCACAAGGCGAGAAAAGGAACGCGCTCGTGTCATTGCCACTCCACACTCGAATGGTAATATCACGTTGGATTTTTTTCCTATCAGTTTATTGTATAGTTTACACTTTTCTCGTCAGCATCTCCCACTGGCAATCCCCGGACAATAGTAGCAGCTCCAGCAGACCCTCGGCGCATGCTCGAGGTCAGTGGCGCTCGGTCACCCTCTGTGACTTCTTCAGGTGGCACGGGGCCGCGACGTCGGCGCATGTGGACGCGACAGGACGAAGAAGAGCTAGAGCGGGGGCTTGAAAAGCACCAGTACCACACAAGACGCTGGCGACTGATTTTGGATGAAGGCAAAGCCAAGGGATTATTTCAGGGGCGCCATAACGTGGATTTGAATAATAAGGCGAGACAAATGAAGGAGGCCAGGCTCAAAGCAGGCTTGCCCCTCGGTGGCTTTGAGTACGCCCTTGACCGTCATCCGCATACATGATATGAAAACAGATTAGTGTAAAAGGGAATGCATACTGTTTTGGTTGAAAGATATTGGTTATACACACAACCCTGCTGCGCCTTGCTGGGAGTACCATCCCATTGAAGATCACGTGCATTAATGCCATTATGAAATCAACTGCTGCGCCTCGAAACAAACAAGAGCTTTTACGACTCATTCATCCAAATGTCCCCCCTTTATTTTTGGCTCCGATCCTCCTGCTCCATTCGTGCTTATTACAAGCAAAACAACACACGAGGAATGAATAGGAACACGTATTTGTAGAATGGATCCCCGTCAACGCTAATCCATCATCATCATCAATTTGCCAGCTGTGGCCTGAGCTGTGGCCTTCCCTTGAATTTCCTGCAGCGATTTTCAAACGGGAAAATTGACTTGTCATCGAGCGTCAAGCCTCTTTACGGCAAAATACGGAAGCAAAATTTTCATTACGTTCTTTTTTGTAAATGTCCGCAAGACGCCCAAAATCCCTCGTGCGTGCATGAGATAAAAGGTCCAACGGATCAAGAATCCGAGAACCGGTTTCTCGGTGCCATAGCCTTTCTCGTTCCGCTTGGGGCGCATGTTTAAAAAATGGGTGCCAAACGAGACAGCGCTGTGTTTTTCTTTCCAGAGAGATTGTCCCCTTGTGCTTGGCATTCACCTTTTCCACTTGATTTGCTTGTCAAAGCCATGTTGTCTTACGATTGATGACGGTTTGGTACCAAGCGTTGCTGATTAAGAAAGGTACACGGACATTCAGGACGAGTCAGCAGGGGTAAAAGAAGGCGTAACAATTTGGCCCCACAAGATAATGAGAGGCTTGGACGGGTCGGAAGAGTTAAATGGGGGCGGATTTGTGTGTTTTTTTATGTGTTGTTGTTTGAATGACACCCAAAACGCAACGCTGGGCCCTTATTAAAAAACAATGTAAAGTAGAAGGAAAAGAAAAAAGCTCCTTGTTTGGTCTGGACTCGTTCTGTCCCCCGTGCAAAGGTTTTGTGGACGTACGCAATTTCCACCTTCCAGGAGAGGGTCCAAGACGCGTTTCGGCACTAATCCGGAGACGCAAACTTGCATTCGGCTCCATTGGATCTCCACGATCCCCGCCTGTGTCTTTCCTAAAGTGACTATAAATTCCGTAATGTGGCTTGAATGTTGTGGTCGTCCGACAAACACCCTCAAGAATTTTATTCGCGTGCTTATCTCGATTTGCGAGCTTTTTGTTTCGGAGCCATACGGAGGGGGCGCCTTTCGTAGAACTTGGATTTCTTCCCCCTAAAACTGCGTAGTGTTGCAACTTGTGTGTGTGTGTGTGTTGTG
>QEAR01000021.1:32176-88679 GCA_006535965.1 Spizellomyces sp. 'palustris' | reverse complement strand
CCCCCCCCCCCCCCCCCCCGCTCCTCCTTCCTTCCTCCTCGCTTCCCCCATCCAGCGCAACTAACTCTCGTGCGTTTTCTTGTCGATTCAAAAGAAATTACTTCATCATCGATATCCAAGAAAGCATCGTCTCTTTTGTTGATGGACACGAGAGGGACGTGAACCCTTGGCTTTTTACCGGGATTTTCATACGTCTGTCCCTTTTTTTTCTTTTCGAGTATACCGTTCGAGGCTTTTTTTCGGGTGTTTGCCCTTGTGTGGTATTCATCCCCGGTTGAGTCGTGGTTTAAAAGGACGACACGCGCCCGCAAGTCCCTTTTCACAACCGTCTTCTTGCCAGCTCGCGTGTTTTATTGTTGACGTTGGATTTATTTTCTGATACTCTTTTATTTTACTCTGTGAGTTTCGTTTTGTTTTTCGACAAGAGTCGCCTTTTCGTCGTTGTTGGTCTTTTGATGCATTGCTTTTTGATTGTCGTCTCATCCATAATTGTCGCGTCTTTTTTTCCGTCGGTTTGATAGATTAAGCCAAAGCCCTGTCAATATCCTGTTGTTCCAAAGTATCCGCTATGAACGTGCACCAAACCCACATGGACCCAAGCATGTTTGCCGCTACGCTGGGTAATGAGTTCTCTTACCAACAATGGCTTGGTGACGAGCATCAAACGTCGGCGTTTGTCACGAACACGTCAATCGAGCAGCAGCAGCACCAGCAGCAGCAGCACCACCACCACCAACAACAACAACAACAACAACAACAACAACAACAACAACAACAACAGCAAGTCGACTATGTCTCACACAACCCGACGACTCCCATGTCAGCTACACATACCTGGAATCCTGTTATGCCAGCGACTCTGCTGCCGCCTTCCCCTACGTCATCCGCTCAGGACGATGAATTGCGCACACTGCTCGAGCCACTTGACCAGCAGTATTTGACAGCAAACTTCCCGCCGCATTCTATGGTATCGCCTGCCGTACGCTACATGACGCCAGCTGCCGAACTGCCTCCAGGCCCGTCAATGACAACGGCTTGCATGCCTCCCCAGCTGGACACTACTGCATTGACAGACAACTGGTTGCTGTTGCAGCCCTATCCACAGCCGTATCCATCCCCACCTCTACCGTTGGCGGCCGAATCCTTCTCACCGCCTCCCGCTGTTGCTTCCATTCCCCGCCTATCTGGGCCTGCAGTACCTTCATCACCCAGGTCAAAGGCGCTCTCTTCAAAGTCTGTAAGGAACATTGGCTCGAACTCTTCCAGCTCTTCAGCAACCATCAAGGCATTCCCGTGTGAAATATGCGGAAAAGTTTTCAATCGCTCCTACAACCAGCAGCAGCACATGCTCATTGTACATGCACCTGTGCGCACAAAGTCATTCATCTGTACGGAAGAAGGCTGCGATAAGTCTTGTGAGTAGTCTGTTTAACTCTGCATATTACCCTGGTACTGACTGTACAAACCAAAACAGACTATCGTGCAGCGGATCTACAGCGACACAAACGTGTCCACGGCATTGCCAAAATGTCACAGGACACGTCCACTGGAGGAGCCACTGCCATTTCTCGCTTTACGTGCTCGACTTGCCCAAAGACCTTTCTACGGAGTGATCAACTCCGCCGTCACGCAAAGCGGTGTCAAGGCTCATCGTGCGCAGGCTCAACGTCGCCAAACTTACAGGTTGTTACATCCTTTTGCGATGAGACGCCTTCGATAATGTTTTCTCCAAACAACATGGATGTTGTTGGCCACCAAGCCCCTCTTGTTTTCATTGCTCCGCATCACACGGAACTCTGCCGTCGCGGATGGTCTGATCGGGTTGATTAGGTATATGGGTGGAGTAGTTTTCATTGGGAATACCACATTTTATCTTTTTTTTTTCTTCGTACTTGTAAATAATATTCTTGAAGTAATGGAATGGACATTTTTGAACTCTGCGGAGGGTTATAATAAGAAGAAGGTTGAAGCATTCGTGGCTTGCACCTCCGGCACCACCGGCCTGTATTTCATAACCAAAGACACGTGTTGTAGACTTGTGACGTCAGCGCGCGGAAGTCTATTTCGCTGAGAACGAGAGATCTCCTTCCCATCTTGCAAGATTGGGCATCAACATTGAAAGTTGCGCGGTGGTTATTCCATAACACAATGAGTGCCGAACGTCCAGACACTATAGAGCTCAAACTCTTTCACCATAATTTCGCAAAGTACGCGTTCGTCAAAGGTTAGTGTTATGCGGAAACACTGTTTTTTTTCGCACGCGCATTTTGGTCCTCATCCCCATCTATGGAAAACAGACTCTGACCTTACCTACGACGGGATTATCAACGTATCTCTTCAGCGACACGTTTACAACGATTAGCCTGATGAAATCGCTCATTCTTTTAATGTAGGCTTTCGAAAATACTTTTACAGGCTACGATCATAAACGCTTTGGAATAGAGTTTTTTGATGGATCGCATTATGTAGAGTTGAAGGGTGAGAACATGAAGTTTTATGCCGTTACTTTTTAGTTGCGGGTGTATAACGGATGGAACAATAGGCGACGGAAACCATCTTCGGGTGTTGCGGGAAACGATCAAACGGAGCGAAAATGGACGAAAGGGCATGCTTCGTTCGGTGGAGCATCAATTGGAGTTTTTGGGTATGGAAACGTCAAGTGTCTCCACAATAGTGGAGGCATCTGTTCGGTGAGCCTGGAAACTTGCCATGATGCTGGAAATCGATCCCAATTACTCAGTGGATTTGTACCGGTAGCCTGTACGAAAAACTGTCAAAAGTGCACAGAATGAGGCTAAAACTTGACCATCTGAAATCAATAATCATTGTCACAAAGGTGTGTGGTCAAACCATGTTTCCTTGACTGCTGCTAAAACAGTGAGTTCTTGTCATTCAGCCACAAGAGCCCTCCCTTGTTCCATTAACAAAAGAAGTCGCCATATGGATAATATATCATTTCTGCGTCGATGTATATGTGGGCGAGCCATTCAAAGAAAGGGCCGAGTTTGGGTATGAGTCCCTCGTCAAGGATGAGACCATTAGGAAGCGCCTCAAGTTTTGGACTCCAGACGGGGTTAAAGCGAATGCTGAGAATATAAGTCTGGTTGTTACACTTGGAGGTGATGGGACTGTATTATACACAGGTAACGTTATTTTCTGGTCGCTGGAACGCATCGTTCAGCAAACCTCTAATGTGACTTTTTGCACCGTCTGCTGGTATTCAGATAGCCTCTTTCAAGTAAGCCTTGTGTGTCGGTCCTGTCCCAAGACGGCTGAAACCTAATGAAATACTCATTCCAGAACGCTGTCCCACCAGTCATGTCCTTCCATCGCGGCTCGCTAGGGTTTCTCACAAATTTTCAAATTAACGAATATCCACAATCCCTCAAAAGCGTGTTGAGTGGAGAAGGGCATCATGTTAATCTACGGCAGCGATTGAGCTGTGCTGTATACCGCTGGAAACGCCCCGTCCCCCAGCCCAGTACCATCACACATTGTACGCGGCATGACGTGGTGCGGGCAAATGGTGGATGTAAAGACTGTGAGGAATGGCCGACGGGGGATCCAGATTTCGGCACGCAGGTGTTGAATGAGTTGGTTCTTGATCGAGTAGGTTTCTGTTTGTTGAGTTGATATTGCGCTTTGATATCATCATTTGTGCTAATGCTGTCCAGGGACCTAACCCAGGGCTTTTGATGCTCGAGCTGTACGTACATGAATTAAATATCGTCGCTTGGGCAAGCCTTGATCATCTTACTGTTTTGCAGATATGTGGATAACATGTACCTCACCACCATACAAGCCGATGGTCTTGTCGTTGCGACTAGTACTGGGTCAACGGCGTATTCGGTAAGTTTCACGAGACGCATTAACTAACGCATTGTTGACAACATGCTAACATGAGCCAATGGTTGACAATGAACTGCAGCTGAGTGCAGGTGGATCACTTGGTGGGTTGTATATCGTCCATTTTGCCTAGCAACCATTTTACTGATTCAATCGAAACAGTGCACCCCGATAAAAGTGCAATTCTAATCACGCCGATATGTGCACATACGTTGACGTGCCGTCCCATGATTCTTCCTGGGCGGATGTGTCTGAGGATTTGCGTGTCGCCGAATAGCCGTTCAACGGCATGGGTAGGAAATTCATATCTTGCAAACCTTTATAAAATGTTGAGAAACCATGATTAAACTTCTCCTACAGGCCAGTTTCGACGCTCGTGATCGCATGGAGCTATATAAAGCCGATTCTGTATGCGTTACGACGTCGCGATATCCGTTCTTGCAGATATGCCGCTATGATCAGACAAAGGACTGGTGCCGTTCACTGATTTCTAGTCTGCATTGGAATGAGCGGGAGCACCAAAGACCGTTGTTGTAGAAAGGGACGTTGCTGTATTTGTCTGCCATGGACTCTGTCGTTCTAGGTAGATTATGAAGCGTCGGTAGCTCTAGCATTCTTGGCAAGATTTCTCTTTTTATTAATAGATAGTTTTACAATTTCAAATGCCGTAGTCTCCTCCTCTCAATCATGCGTAAAATCTGTTCTCCTGAAAGTGCAGCCGTAGGATCGCTTAGCTTGGCACCTGATATATCACCTTCTTTAGCCCTAGTTGTTAAACTCTTTCGAGCGGTCCTGGTTGTGCTGGTCCTCTTTTTGCCACTCCCCTTTCTAGCTCCCTTTTTTTGCGCGCTCCCACTTCTCTTCTCAACCTGGTCCAGCATCTGCAAAAGATCCTCCGGGGTAGTCACGGATCGTCGAGGGGAAAAGATCCGGACGGCTTGTCGTCCAAGAGGTACATCCTCGTCGGGGTCTACAAAATCTGGAAGTGGTGAAGGACTGGCAGTGCGTGGAAGGAGATGATGTGGATGCTCATTGCTTGGGGGAGCGTTGGACGGTGTTGGAGGTCTGTGACGCAAGCGCCGTGTTCGGTCGATGGATTGAAGGAGGAGAACACGGATTTCGTGAACGTTTTTGTAGGCGGCACCAAAGTAGCGGCGGAGAATATGTTGTGGGACGTTGCTGTAGAAGTCAGGCAGAATGAGCAAAAGGTGATACAAATACAAATTCACGACAAAAAAATGGGAAACGGAGAGTTACCCTTGCTCAACCAGATCTATCATGGAAAGATGGTCAGGTTCGGCCTCATTATTTTCAATAACAAAGCGAAGACGGCGAAGCGCAATCTAACCGCACGTAATGACACTTGACATCAATATCTCATCAAGTAATGCGTGCAAAGGTGCTTTCCAATACCCACTTGTTCAATCCTGTATTGATCAATATTGCTCCGCACTGTCTGCATCTTTGTCAACGATGCTGGTAAATACGTCACAGGGAGCTTGTGTTCAGTAGCGAGCGGTAGGCTGGATAGCGATACGCCAGACATCATGAGATCGTCGCTGGCTGAGGTAGCCGGCGGAAGACTTTGGTTTGGCGAGCGACGTGTGTGAGGGTTTGACTGACCAACGCGACCGGAAAGTGGTCTTTTGGCGGACGTTGGGCGAGATGGGGCTGGTGAAGGTCTCGTACTGCTGCATATGTGAATGGTTATTGTCAAAACTTTTCCCAAAGCTTCCAAGAGAGCGAGAACCGGCCTCTTGTACAGTACCTTTTAGTTTCCGTCCCAGCATTTTCCGTATCCGTACCCTTTTTAATGAGCACAGCAGGGTTGTCTGGCACTTGCTCAAAGCGCAACAAGGATTTCGCGGAATCGTCCACTTCCACATCTACATTTCCTGATTGTGGCTCATCAAATGAATGGTTCTCCTTTTGCTTTGATTTCTGGGAACGGGCATCAAAGGTCAAACCAAGCGACAGGCCGCCAAAAAAAAATAGTTTCCCCAACTCGCCTGTTTCAAATCCTTCTTCCATCCCCCATCCACCTTTTCAGCAACTCTTCCCCTCTCTTTATCCCTCCCGCCTCCCACACTACTTCCCTCCACATCAATATCATCGGGGCCCCAGTTCAGTAGCTTTCGTGTTGGTACTGGAGAGGTGGAGGAAGCTGGGACTGGTTGGTGTCGACCAGTGTCGTAGATGGTCGCTTGGATACGTCCTAATGGTACGGGGTCTGCATCATTGCCAAGGAAGTGAGAAAAGGAGTTAGATTACGGTAGTATGGACAAACTAATAAAGAGAGGGCCAACCTGGGGGCTTAATGTGACGTCTGGCTGCGCTTAACGGTTTCGGTACATGGGCCGAGGGAAGCTGGAAGGTGACCTTTCGCTCTACTGCAAACAGATGGCGTGTAAAACACCTCGTAGCAGGACACCAGTCTTTTTGGGTTGCACACAAAGAAAAGCGCACCATTTTCCGCACGTATATCAACGCCTCTTGTCAAATCAACCACCAATCGCTCCGGGCTCTCAGCCGCTGACCATCTGCCATGTTGCCCATGAACCGCATCATCATGCATGATATAAGCGAGCGTGAAAGAAAGGCACACAAGAGTTTGGACGTGCCACCATATCAGAACATGCTTTTTCGGTTTGACATGTTTTTTTTGGGAACATTTGGAATGATCCTTTGATCAGAGTGAGGGTCGTGTTGAGCAAATCGTGTGGACTTGGATTGCTGATTGTCATGTACTCAAGGATACAGTACTATGTATCGCATGTTTCTAGCTCCATTGAGACGGTGAAGCTGAGGCGAGGGGATCAGCATTTGTTGATGCGCTGGACCATGCAGTAAAGAGGACGAGAAAAAAGGAGAGTTTCTCAGGACAACAAACAAAAGTCGAGGAGCAAACTCCCCTCCCTACACCAAGCCAGGCGACTTCAAGATATTCCATGACGGACCTTGCGTATCAAAATGCAAAGAAGAAGAAACCCATATGACGAATGGCGTACAGCAAGACATCAGCTGGCTAGGAACGCCAAAAGAACAAGTGCAGGTGTACTTCGATCTAAAATGATCCGTCGCAGGCACTCGAGAATGCTTAGACATTAGCATTGTGTTTGATGAGGTTACGTCGTGGAGGGACGATCTAAAACAGTGGCATTATAGTGTACTGATCAACTATTTGACCATCCAATTTCTCGTCGGGAAACAAGAAGGAAAAATGGGTCGGGTCGCCTTTGATATGTCACGCAATGCTGGTTTCTCATACATGGCATTCAATGGCCTGGACTGCGTGTCCTTTTCCGACCCGCAGCATTGGCTACCGCCGAGGGAGGCGACAAACTGTAATTACTGCATGAGATTATAATAGCTATCATATCATTGAGGTCTGAGCCCAAGCACATGGTGCGCTGTCAAACCACCTGTTGTCGGAATATGACACTGTTGTCCTCTCTGAATTCATGACACGCAAGTTGGCAATGCCAATGCCTTCGACTCTGGTATCCTCGCACCCTAAAGTCCGCACCAGTCGAATATGTCCGAGGATGCAACAGTACAACCTCAGGCGATAAGGTGGTATCATTTATGTACCTAACTATTCAAGTTTTAATTCTTCATTAAAAGTGTGTATTGGGTTAGATAAATGTCCAGCACTTCTTTCTGGGGGTGTCGCAAAAGCAGCATGTATTCTTAAGATTATCGATACAATTCCAGATAAGTACCAGGAAGAATTTAATATCGGACAAGGCCTATTGTTGACTGGATTTCGCATTACCAATATCGTCAACGGATGTTGCTGCTTCCCGCGTATGCATGGCGTTACCTGCGGCAGAAACAGGAACTGGTAACGAGGTATGGCTGTTGTCTTTCGATTCATCTTGTGCGTGGGATGTGGTGGAAGCATGATGTACCCGAGTGTATCGCTCCGCATTACGCAGATGTGGAGAAGGGGCGGATCCTGGTGCTGCGTGATAACAAGGGGTTAGCGAGTAGCCAGAGGAAGTCGTATGATATACATTAGCACCTACTAATGAGATTCTTTTCGGACGACACCCATTGGCGGACCGGCGCCTTGTCTTTTCAGAGTGAACTCAGTGTTACGAAATAAAATAAGAATATCATCTTACCAGTGCCTCTACATGTAATGTACAATGATATATCTCTCAAAATCTCAAGGACCTCCCTATCCGTGAAATTTCCATCGAATCGCTCCGCACGCGGGAGAATGTCGATACCCGAGTTTGTTGCCAATCCTTCGTTTAAAACAGCGTTTCTTTAGATTTCATTAACCAAGATCGTGTATATCAGAAACAAAAGAACAGTACCTGAGTCCAGCTCAGGTGCGGAAACGGCCATCCCACCCACGGCGGCCGTGACTTCCCCCAACCCCGTGTCAGAGCTACCGGTTGAAGTCGGCAGCTGTACTCGAACTTTAAGAACGGACGAGTCGTCTTTAGCATCATTTCGTACTACGAAAAAGTATTCTTCATTAGAATCGTCGGGACAAATAGAAGCAAATGCTTGCAAACCGAAGCTTACGAATCTCCTCGACATCCTCGTTTGATGCAACGGTAATCAAGTCCCCTTCCGCATCCCGATACTGCAAACAAAATGAATCTTCATACTGAGATAGTTGGTATAGGTTGTATATCTAAAAAGGACGACAGGTTACAGGAGGCAATTACGCAACACGGATTGATAGCCATGCAATTCGCACCTTGCGTCGAATAGTCTGATATGTAACCTGTGATCGCTCGATACTAAACCGTCGGCAGTCATCGTTTAACCAAGCTTTTACAATCATGCTTCGATGCTGTGTTGCTAGTTTGGCGCAAACATTTACAATGTCCAATGATTGAAGATGAACGACATCATGGTAAATGGCACGAATGGGGCCAGTACTCATAGAGTATCTGATATTACATTGAAGCAAATGAATTTTTACATTGCCAGATCTACAAAAGGCTTTAGATGAAGCATTCTAAAAATTGGCGGAAAGTAGCATTCATTTGCACGTTGATTCTATTTTCAAGCCACAAGTATACATGTTGCCTCATTGCTCGGACATGCAAATCTGGAAATCTGCTCATTAGTAAGGCACTTGCTCCAAACCCTGCAGTGTGTCCTCCACACATTCCAAATAACTCTAGTATATTACACCGGCAAAATGTCAGGCGGTCTTCCTGCTGGACATCAGTGTTCAAAAATCGTTTAACAAGGGGGTTGCTCACACTTGAGAGGGCCGAATGTGCATTCAGGAGATACGCTTCTAACCTTCCCATACGGTATCTTACCGCAACTGTAACAGTAGCACAAAAGTAAAAATACAACCGTAAAGGACATTGAGGAGTCTGGTTTTTGCAACTACGCACTCAAGAACGCTAGTTTTCACAACGCTGGGAGATGTATATGGACACGCTCATCACTCAATCAATAGAAATCCGAGGCACAATAATAATGAGATACACATATCCCTCATTGTCACTTCTCTTGCCTTCCGCTTGGCTTTGGTTTGTACGGAGATGATATTACAATTAATCTGTCATCCAGTTCTTGCAACCATCTCTCAACCATATCTGCATGTCCGACCCTGACTCAGCCTGAGGTTGGGGAGTGATTAAAGGACGTATTGATTGAAAGCGACACCTGTGTGTTCAAGATCTGCTGGAAAAGCGGGACGTAAAAGAACATGCAACATGCAAGCACCGAGGGCATTTGTTGACGATTGTGAAAGTCCGACCAAGCACAGCCACTTGTAATTTAGCCTAATCAGTTCGAATGAAAGTTGTTTTGCACTCGAAGCTCTTCTGCTCATGGGCAGTCTTGAAGGATGGATCGGGGTAACATTGGCAGCATTCCCTCGGTATTTCAAAGCTCAATCCTTCGAGCAGACTCTCGAGATCCTACGCCGTTATGGGATGGCCCAGGTTCTGGGCAGCGCAGCAAGTCTCGAGGGCGCTTCGTCCCCGACCGAAACGTTATTCCGACGACACCGTGTCCTAGGTGCGGAAAAATGGGGCACTGGGCCAGATATTGTCCAAGTCGGTCAACTGGCGAATCCCCACGAAGACCACCCTCCAGGCATACTGGTCGAGAGGTTGGAAGATTGATACTGCGATATCCCGGAAGGAGACCACTCTCTGACTACTTACGTTTAGACTACCCGAAAGAGGCCTTCGTCTTCAAGAGATGCAAATCTTTTTGGGACTAGCTGCCAAGACTTTGGCCACCAGATGGTGAATGACGTCGAAAACAAGAGGCCTAGGCTGGATTTACCGTCTTCCAGTCCAGAGGTGATCCCAGTCAAGGAGGAGGAGGAAGATCTGCCAATCACCATTGCCGAGCCAGCCATCGGCGAAGGTTCGCGCCAAAGGTCACCATCACCAAACCCCCATAGTGAGAACCTTCGTGAGGAGAGGCCGCCTCCAGATCCATTTGAAAGACTTATTTCACAACACCAAGACCTGCAAATGGTTGTAGCCCGTCGTGGTGCGGATGAAATGCCACTTCAAAGATCAGAAAACATAAATAAAGCACCTTCAATAAGCTCCAGTTCCGGAGAAGAATCATCGGATTCAGACGCCGAGGGACTAAGTCTTGCTCAACTAGCCATTCAGATGGAAAGACAGCGGCATCGCTTTATTATATTCACCGACAAAGCCCGCCGGGCGTCTCGGAGGATTGCAAGGCTCACAAGACTATTAGAACGAGCGGCGGGAAAATCCGCGTCTGAAGTATCACCGCGGTCTACAATAAACGGCAGATCTCCACGATCCAAACATCACCATTCGTCACAAATACTGGACACGCCAGTGGCGGTACAGGCCGGACCGTCTGAAGGCCATCCTGAGTTCAGTTCGCCTCAAGGGAGCTCTCGACGTCAGACAAAATCTGGCACTGAAAATGACCGTCACGAGTCCTCCAGTTGGCAGCCGGAGACGAAACGCACGATATGCACGTTATACAATTTCAACCGCAGAAAGGTCGGAGAGTTTACACGAAAGCCTCGATCACTATTATTACCACCAGAGAACCCAGGTCCAGTTCAAGATACTGTCATAGCATCCACTCTCGACGGGTAAGCTACAATTGGTGTAACTCTTCTGTAATGATATCTGCGACATTGTACTAATTTGCTCCTTACTAGCCATCTGCATTTGTTTGACCAGCGCGGCAAGAGGTATTTGTCTGTTTGAAAAGTGACCGTAGGCGTATGTCGCTCATAGGTCTTCTGCGCAATAGTCAATTCCAATCAGTTTTACATGACGAACTGAGAAATTACTGGTCCGAAGATATTGTAAGTGAACGAATTCGTATTTTTACCGTCTTCAGTACGGAATAAGTAAATCGGGTTTCAGGCCTGGGTATCCCCAAACGTCCTTGCTGTTGCTGCCGCCGACAAGTCTGCACAAAGTTCCACCAAGGGCGATAAGGCGACTATTGTTCCCCATCAATTGGCACTTCTTTATGATTGTTCAGTAAAAAGGGTGCGCTGAATGTCTCCCACCCTCCGTCCCCGACATTTCTATTGACAAACGCATGACAGGGGAAATTCACCTACAAAGTACAGCATCTAAGAAACAACATGCCCCACGATAGAGGCATTGCCCTAATATACCCGTTCGCCAATCTGGGGAACAAAACCCGTTGGCTAACTGGTGGAATGGATAAGAAGATCGTAAGTGTTACGGTGTGTTTGCATCGTTATCCACGTCGTTTAAGGGTGTCTCGTCATTTTACAGTTCTTGTGGAGTTTCGATGGGTCCTTTTCGGGTAATCAGGATGACTATACCAAGGTCAATCATATTAGCATTCACACGGAGCATACGTCGGCGGTTCAGGGAATATATTACAATCCGCACAGCGAGGTACTATATTCTGGAGGTCTGGACTCGCGACTGGTAGGCTGGTCTCTGACAGAAGGGAGAAATACGCTACCGTTTGAACGTATGGAGGGAAAAGTAAGTAGAGTACCTGCAACCTTCAGAGCACAAACATTTTTGAACATCCCATCATGTAGATCAGGGACATCAGCGGTATTCCAACACACCCACAGCTATTGCTTCTCGGGTAAATTGGATGGGATCCTGTCTCGTTCTGCCTGTCATGTCAACCACTCACTGATTTTGGTGCTATATTGTCCAGATTCGCGGAAAGCAAGAACCAGATGCGCTTATGGGATGAACGGCAGAGAAAGGTTGTTCTCACATTTGGCGTGAACGAAGGCGCGAGCGAGGATTCGAGTAGATCAGATAGCACGAAATATAGACATCATTCTGTGCATCCCAACGGGTACCTGGTTTCTCTCGGCCACATCCGGGATGGCACTGTCGCTATTTGGGACAGTAAGTTTAAAAGGACTCTTCCTTTTTACTGCAAACAGCTCATGATCTTCATCTCTCCAGTGCGACACACCGGCGTACAACAGGGACCTGCACAATCATTGAGCGGCCATAGTATGTCTCTGCATGGCAACAATTTCTCGCGAGGGATGTTACTAATCCTAAATTACAATAGCCAAGCGAGTGATAGTGGCAAAATTCAACGAATGGCGGGGAAAGAGCTCAATTATATCACTTGGCCTGGACAATAGCTTGGTGTTTACGGATTATCAGCTTCGAACCGAGGAGATGCCAAAGCTGTTATGATGACATAGAGTAGAATGAAGCCGGTGGGAACTGTGAATCGGAATTGCATCTCTGCTGCTTTACTGAACGTGGACGGACGCTTCTATTCAACTGATTCTTGATCGTTGCCATTGTGAGTACCTAACCTGATGCGAACGGTTCAAAAGTAATTTAAGTCAAATCACAAAAGTCACTAGACGTTGTGTGCAAAGGCTAGCAATAGCTTTTTAGTACTGCCTTGTTCATTCTCCTGTGTACAGTTTAGGCTATTGCATCCCTGCAAATAGAGAGCTCAGATATCCCTAGCGCACATGAATAGTCTATCATCCCCATATGCATTATCGAAGGCGACATGATCGACCGCATTACATAACGTGTCACATGATATCAAGTCTCGTTGCGCGTCAGGAGCGGAAAGGACGATACAGTAGGACTTTTCAACCTGCACGATGCTACCCCTTCTCGTATTTCCCTTGTTGATAGTAGCGTTCTTCACGGGCCCTCTCGTATACCTTCTCTTCCTATTTTCCCGTCCGACCTCGGCATTTCGCAGTTCATTTATTCCTCAACCTCTCCGACCGCCTTTAAAGCAATTCAATCGACTCTCTGTCCTTCTTGTCACAGCCCATCCAGACGATGAATGCATGTTTTTCGGTCCAACGATAGTGCAATTGATTGAGCATGGTGCTGAGGTTGCAGTATTATGTTTGTCTTCAGGTGATAGAGTAGACACACCATGTGTGAAACTACGGAGATACAGGCTAACAAGCTGTCCTTCTGTTGTAGGGAACGCGGATGGGATAGGCACCGTACGGAAAAAGGAACTTTTGGAGAGCTGCAAAAAGTTGGGAATACATTCATCCAACGTGACTTGCTTGGACCACCCGTAAGTTGTGAGCCGGTAGGAAGGTGACATTGATGCAGAAGCAACCTTGCTGAAAATCGATTGCCGCATACATAGGCAGTTGCAAGATGACCCGAAAGCTTGGTGGAAGGTATCGGTGATAGCAGAGGTTCTCGATGCACACATTGCAGAGCGGAAAGTAGATGTGGTGGGTGTTGTGAGGATGATATGATCCAAGGCAGCGAAATCATTTTCGCTGATGCGTTCTCCACTTGCATAGGTCATTACCTTTGATAATGGAGGGATTTCCGGTCATCCAAACCATCGAGCTCTGTTTGAAGGCATTCGGTGTGTACCCGTCGCTCGCTTTTGCGGCATCGATCACAATAGCTTATTGAGATGATTTACGATATCATTTAGATACTTTCTCAACCTGCCTGCCTCGTCTTCTACATCTCCGCGTCGTCAAATACCGCTTTGCTATGCCCTCAAAACCGTTTCCTTGCTCCGGAAGTACTTGTTCATAGGGGATCTCGGTTTGACGGTTGTACCGCATTTACTGTTTCGCGCGCGGGATGGCATGAAGAGCCACTCGGCAGTGTTTGTGGCGACTCCTCAGCAGTTCCTTCAAGCAAGAACCGCGATGACGCGACATAAAAGCCAACTAGTCTGGTTCAGATACCTGTACATTTTATTCTCTAGATACATGATTGTAAATGAATTGGAAAGAATATAATACATTGTCCTTAACGTCGTCCGTTTAAGATGAGTCTATGTTTGTCTAGCGGGGGTATTCACGGGTGGACAGGGCTCAAGCACCGTCCAAGCCTTTGTTATTCGAGTGAAGAGTACAACGTCTGAAATGATCCATCAGCGATGAATGCTAATATTGCGAAGATAAAATCACTCACAGGTCAGGGAAATATCATTAAAGGTGGACTTTATATGTAACCACT
Source organism: Spizellomyces sp. 'palustris' (assembly GCA_006535965.1). Taxonomy (NCBI): domain Eukaryota; kingdom Fungi; phylum Chytridiomycota; class Chytridiomycetes; order Spizellomycetales; family Spizellomycetaceae; genus Spizellomyces; species Spizellomyces sp. 'palustris'. The sequence continues at coordinate 74,406 of QEAR01000021.1, read as the reverse complement.
CTAGCGCATCAAGTTCTTTGACTGCTTCTTGGAAATCCTGAACGGTTTTATGCTTTACGCAACTGGTAACAAGTGTTGCCCGTTTGGAAAAATACTGTTGAATAGAATCTGCGATGGCAAGCGCCGAGTCCTCTGCAGCGACCAGTTCTTTAATGACCGATTCGTGAACCATCTTCGCAGATGTACGGCCGTCGTCGATATAGAAAAGATTGAACTGAATGAGGCATGAGCAATTAGTGAATTTTCATTATAGTTAGGACGGGTGCGTTTACCTGAAGCCAGCTCTTTATTTGCCCACACAGATCAATCATATTAGACAGTTCCGGATGGAGCAATTGCACTATTTCCAGAATGCTTGCATTGCTGGGAACAGATTCAGAATGGAAATCTTCCACCTCTACAAGCAGCTGTTTGACAGAGTCGTTGGTGTCTTCATCCATTCTTTTCACGTCATTCTCTATACGACGCATCTTCGATGATGAGGTGTCCCTCTCTGTCCCTGCCGTCCGTTTTGCTGGGGAGACCCGGTGGACATGACTGATGCCCGTTGAATTAATTAAAGGGGATATAGCCATTAAACGCCGAAGATGCTGTATTTTTTGCGGAATGTCTGTATAAACAGCCTGGTGCGCCTCCTGACAAACGGATTGAGAGTGTGGTGGGGCCAGTCAAGCAGCAAAACCCAACATACCTTCCGCATTTCCTCAGCATACGAGTTAAAAAGCTGTATAGATTCCTCTGAATTGGCGACGGTCATATCTCATCTGTGGATCTCTAAAAAGATGGTCCCGGAAAGCCTGGGGAACGACGAAGAGGAGCTGGCAACGTAAACCAGCGATTGTAATAAAGCTATTTATGGACTAATGATCAACGTGATTACGTGCGCTCCTCCACTCTGCCAACGTTTGAATATGTTGGTTCCGTTGAGAGCGAGCGGCAATGAGCTTTTAGCTTTGGTGCACCGTTATCTGTCGTTCAACAAGTAGAGACAAGTAGTTAACAATACCCAACTGATCCATACGAGGTACTTTGTTACAATGGACAAGATCAAAGGTCAATGTGGGTAACCTCTTGCATGTCGTGAACATAATATTTCGAGTACATTTCCAAGGGGGTAAGACTGTCGAACACAATGCACAATGAGTTAGTGGTTACTCTAAATATTCTGCTTTTCCTGTAAGGTTTTGTTGCTCAATGACGCAATATTCGAACCCAGTAAAATGTAAATGTTACGAGTATTAGCAGGGTCTAGCTATAGGGCTCCTCAAGGTATATTAGCCGATGAAGGCCGTCTCCCTTGTCTCTAGTTGGCGGAGTGGACAATGTCCAGTTGTCAGGCGAAAAGCTAAACGAAAGTCCAAGACTTTGTTCAGACGCGACGTCTGCCTCCTCGGACGTCCCAGTCGGATAGTGAGTGAGTGGCTTAGACCAGACATGATCGCGTCTTGGGCCTTTGCTGACCGGCATTGCTCCCACATTTGTATTGGGCATGACAACAACAACGGCTCAAAAGCAGCTGTAGTGCGACCTATTCATTCTTCATTATTTTTGTTATTAGCCGCAAAATTACCTGGTGGCAGCGGTCGTATCGTTCTCCCCAACCTACAGGTTGCTTTTCGTCATGGACATAACGTCACCTGAAAACCTCAACGGCACCCTCGAAACAGAAGCCTGCAGTGAGAAAGTTTCAGCTGGGCATGACTGCATTTTGATGGATTCGTCAGCGTCTCTGCTTAAAAATATGGAACGCGGAGATGTCTCTTCATATGATGCGGTTCCTCCGAAGCGACGCCCAGCCCGTACGTATGGAAGAAAGTCTGCTGAAGACACAAGGAAAACTGATGGAGAACTCAGTGGTGATACATGCAATAATATGGACAGCGGACTGATGCAACTACTTGACTTGCCGACGCCCATGGACGGTATTGAAGAGACCAACGGCGAGGGGGTGGAGGGCGTGATGGACTCGCTGGTGCAGCAAGATGGAGGGTCAGAAGAAGATGACGATGAGACGAGAACATTACTCGCACATATTCAGTCATCAGGTGCTGAAAGTTTACCTGAGCAAACGGATCACCGCGCGCCAGTTTCGAATTCTTCACTGGTAACGGCAATGCCAGACGATGATGGCCAAACTGACGACTTCAATGATAACGAGCCTGACATTCGCTCATTTCGATCGCGCGGCCGCATTGGTGCAATGCGAAAAAGGATCGAAGCATCTGATAATGTTCTTCAAAATGGGGATGACGTTTCGTCAAAGTCCATCACAGCGAACAAATTGCAAATGCTAGCCGACAAAATGCGTGCGAGGAATAATCCTGCAGATTCAGCAGCCGCGGATGTTAATAATAGCAGAACTGAAGATCCGTCCGCAAATGATGTGATTGATTCCCTCTTTGAGGATGATTCGGATAACGAGCTACCAAATGTCGCGGACGGGATTATGCAGAAAAATTCATCAAGGAATCAGTCGCCAGAGGCCGATCAAGAGAGTGATTCTGACGTGCTCTATGACTCGGATGGCAACGCCTTGTACGAAGAGTCTCCCAAATCCAGCTCCAAAAGACGGAGCAAATATGGGAAGGACGTGAGTGTGATGATGCTGTTGGTTTGTACTGTTGATATTAGTGTTCATCGGCATCATTACGGTATGTCAGCAATCGTCTGAAGAGCAGCTGCTTGAGCTACGGAAGGAGACAGAACGATTATTGAGAAGTACGTCTTATGAAATTTTGGAGTTGCTGAAAATCGAACTCATTTTTTTATTGTCTCTCAGGCACAGTTGTTGATTTGCCTCAGAGGCAGAGCAAGTTGACGATAGGAAAATTTCTTGCTGCTCGGGGTATCAGTCGGTAGGAATGGCAAATGCAATTAGAAAAGGATTGTTCATAATCTTTTGCTGACGTCCTTGAAGGCCTGGTACAATTGGAACTAGGGCTAGCAACATTGAAACAACGCCTTCGAACCATGACGCTGATGCGAACAGTGTATCTGAAGAATCACAGTCCCATGGGCCGCCACTCCAGGAATCGCCATCTGAAGAAATTCCACCACCACCTGATTCTTTACAATCTGCTCCGGAAGAGCACATTCCTGAGAATACTCACCTACCACTACCCCTACCCAAGAGCCGAAATCCCCAACTACCACTGCCCCTCAAAGTGGACAAAATAGTTTCTAAGTCTAATCTGCGAAGCATCGAGGAAAATAACCGAGCAATCGCCCGTCGTCTGGTCCTTAAAGCCGATCTCGATGATGACGATGAACAAGAAGAGGACGATTTTTTGGAAGTAATTCAAGTGAAACACGATGAGGGTGAGGCCGAGTCAACAGCAAGCCATAAAGCCCCCTTCGCGCAGCCGTCGAGGATGAGTTCACGGGCTTTATTGAATCAGCAGTTGATTCAGCGGAATGTCCAGCAGGCTAAGAAAAGGAGGGACGAAGAAGAAGAACAACGGCGCCTTGCTATTGAGGAGCGGGAGAAGCAAAAAGCGAAAAGGAAGGAGGAGCGTCGGGCAGCATGGCTGGCAGAAAAGGCGGAGAAAGAAGGGAAAGCGGATCAAATTGATCAAGGTCAAGGGGATATAAATGCAGAGGACGATGATGTGGCTGTATTGGTAGCTGGCACGGAAGAAGATGCTCATCAACACAGCCAGGTTCGTTTTCATCCGCAACTAAGTTTCCACTTTCCCTGTACACTTCCCCTATAACATGATCGTCCCAAATATTGCGCAACACAGAACGAAGTTATCAGAGACCGAACCAACGAAAATGACGTAGAGCCAAGCGACCGACGCCCTGCGGCACGTCGACTGTTTTCCGGTGATGATGCGCGGAAACCGTTTACGGAGTTGTTTCGAGACAGGACTGCAAGTGATTTGAGCGAGGCTGAGGCACGTAGAGACGAGACTGGTGTTGATGATGGGGATGAGGTGAGTTGAATATCCTTACTGTTAAGTCACGGAGTGTCCATATTTATGTTTGCTGGTGGTATATTGCAATTTCTAAGGATCAGGCGGACATTGCCGATTCTCAGGTAAGTTTCTCTCATTGCTCTACCAAGAGAACACATGCTCAGTGGTCAATTTCGTGTCTAGGCTTTCCTGTTGAAAGCCATGCGCGATAATAGGCAAGAGGTCCAGAGTCAGGATATAAATCATAAAGTGCATTTGAATTACAGTTACAGTTTTGATACGGCGTCACAAGAGTAAGTAAATACTTTGTACATGACAGCACTTTCCGTACGCCTCATATTGATAGCTATGGAATACAGGATGTTGAATACACAAGATACCCAAGCACTGCCGGTTGGTGAACCACAAACAGATCCTCCACGACCGCCGACCGTGGTCGTCTCAGCCCCCAGTCCAGCCGCACCTAAAAGGGTGGGAAGAATGAAAGGGAAAGAAGGAAAGCCCAAGGCAGGAAGCTTGATGTACTTCTTTGAGAAAGCGAAACAACAACCGGCGTCGCTCACATTGACAGACGAGAACGACGATGTGGATGCCACATGTCCAGCAGGTGCTGGAGATTTGAGGGCCATAGGAGGGCTAGTAGGAGCGAGAGACGGATTAGATGAGAACTCAGGGTTGTTGGATATGTTGTCTGGGCAATTTGATGACGAACACGTCCGTAATACACAACGGGAAGTTGGAAGTGATATGGACGAAAATGATGACGTGTTTGCTGCACTTTTGAGAGATAGTAGTGATGAAGAGGACAGTGTGGGAGTAGGGGAAGTCAAGAAAAAGGTTGCTCGCGTGGTTGATGAGAGTGATGGTGAGGATAGCGAGCAAAATCCGAGTGACGCAACGGAAGAGGATCAAGAGAACCACAACGGTGAGCATCCAACTCCCGCGTCATTTTCCCCATTGCTGCACATCTCGGATCCTATGGACGACTCCCTGCAGTCCATGAGAGATGCTCCGGACATTGATAGTAACCGCGCGGAATCGAGCACTACCATTATATTGGGAGCTGAAAAGCAAAAGGAGAAGAGTGTTTATGTTGATGCAGAGGCCGAAGAGGAAGAAGACGAATTTTTCGGCCTTGGCGGGGCAGATGGGGATGAGGTTGGCGAAGCTCTCGACCACGATGATAAGGACCTGGTTGTCAGCGACGAGGAAATTGCGGAAGGTTTCCAAGAGATTTTGGATCTTCATAGGTGGGACCTTTTGTAATGCACGGGTGAAGAAGAATTTATTAACAGTGACTTTTTATGTGTCAGGCAACAAGTTCAAGAAGAACACGAGAAAGAAATTACGGAGTTGTTGAACGATGTAACCACTGGGAATTTGCGAAAACGCAAAGCAAGACGGTCAGAAAATGGTGGATTTTTAGACGATAGCGATGAGGATGATGAGCTATTACTCGCACGGATACGAGCGAGAGGCTTTATTGAGGAGAGGGAAAACCTTGGGGAAGAAGCTAGGGGATTGGAGATGTATGGTCAGTTCAATTGTGCTGCATTTTGTCTATACGGCCGGTCACTGAAATGATCGATTCATGTGCATGCAGCGGCTAATCCTGAGACAGCAGCCTTTGCAAGGTGCTTCCAAAGCACATGTGCCGTTAAGGAGGGCTTTTTGTCGTCTGATGAGGATCCAGAACCAGCTAGTCTCACGAGAAAAGGACATCGGGTTAGAACCCGTGAAAAGCGTGATCGGGGAGGAGAGGATAGCGATGAGGAAGATATGGACGCCGCAGTGACAACGGGCACCAAAGTACGTGTCTATGTTGGTTTACAATTGGAGTAACAAATACGCTAATCTGCAGAAAAGCGAGCGAGGTTGGCACGATATCGCACCTGGCCATTGACTAATGAAACCGATGATGTTCAAGAAGCAAAGAGTGGAGTCAGAAGAGAGCTTTTTGGAGCCCAACTCAGCATCAGTTCTGAGGAACCAGTGCAATTGGAGGAAGAGAGAATTGATGTTTTGGCGCAAATGATGGAAAGGAAAAGAGAGAGAGCCATGACTAAACTTGCCCGTCAAGCATCGAGGATGGGAAGCCCCGGAAGGGTTGAAATGGTCAGCACCAAAGATTCCATACATATCTGTGCTGTTCGGGCTCACATTCACGTCTGTTTAGATCTCGCGAACCACTGAGTCGTCCCGTATATTCATGAAGCTTTCAGCTAAGGGTGGGCCAACCGCGGGGTCAGGTGCCGCGGGATCTACCTCTCCTTCCAGAAAGAAGCGGTCTGTGTCATCCATGTCTGGATTTAATGATGGGGGCACTGCAGATGTTAGCGGGAGAAGGGGCGGAATGGGCTTCAGGGTTGGTGTTGAAAAGAATATTGAGGAAGCACTGGTTACCAAATCGAAAGGGAAGAGGAAACGGGGGGACTGTCAGGAAGGAGCAAGCAACCAGCGGTTGTTGGGACTGTTCTCCAGGGAAAGAAGCTTTAGGACTTAGTCGTCCGTGCAAGGAAATAGACGTGTAATTGAGCATGCACACTTCTTACAGATAGCAGCAGATGCGAGAGAGCAAGCATTCGTGTATATACAAATCTTTTATATTATCTAGCGTAACGTCCATCTTTTTAGTTCAAACCCTACAAGAGTGTCTCCCCCAGCGCTGTTCGCGTCAAAGAGCACCCGATCTGAATGGTTTGAAGGACGTACGCCTGATCACCCAAAAGAGGATTTACTTCCATAATATCCACCGCAACAAGGTTTCCTGTTTCGTATACCGCCTCGCAGATGAAATGTCCTTCTCTAAACGTCAGTCCACCGCGGACAGGAGTTCCCGTTGCAGGTGCAACGCTTGGGTCCAGCGCGTCGACATCAAATGACAGGTGAACGGGCTTGTCGCGACCAAGGTAGTCAAATGCCATTTCAATGACTTTGCCGATACCGTATTTGTCAACATCGTGCATGCTGAACGCTTTGATGTTGTTATCCTTTAATATTTTCTTTTCTGGTGCGTCGACGTCTCGAAGCCCAATATATACAATTCTGTTTGGTGGCAGACAGGGTGATAGCCATTCAAATGATGGGATATTTCGTGCGCCGGAAAGCCCCATTAGGAAGGAAACTGGACAACCATGGAGGTTACCAGTTTCGGTCGTTTCTGGAGTGTTGATATCTGCGTGTGCATCGACCCAAATGACACCAACATCTGGGTGTATGGCAGCACTTCCACTAATAGTCCCCATCGCTAGGGAATGATCACCGCCCAAGGTCAATGCAAGATGACCTTTTGCAACGAGCGATTTTACAGAGTCTGACACGGATTTGGTGACTGCGGAGACATATCGTGCGTTTTTCAGCTTCCCTATATCTTGATCGGATGGTGGACGGAGGTGCTCGTATGTAGGAAACTTTTCATCAATATCAACACTCCAACCGAGGGAAGACAGTTGAGACGGCAGCCCAAACTCCACGAGACGTGCAGGACCTTGTTCAACACCTCCGCGTGGTTGTCCACCCGAGAATGCTGCCCCTACAATACCGACCGTGAACGGGGCCTTCAAAAACTTGTGGTGGGTCATGTCCGCCATATTTTACTACACTTGAAATCTTTTTCGTAAGATGATGTTGGTCCAGATGCTGTTTGTCAAGGGTGGAAGGCCCGACTTTAAAAGGTCCTTTTATCAGCACTGGAGCGTTATGTAAGCCATATCCCGTCATTCCAAATTAAGGCAGTTCCCGTGACGGGCGCAGCCAAACAAACGACGTGTTTACAGGACTTGCTATCCCGACTTTGATATTTATCGGGAAATGCAACGAGCAATATCTCGGTTGGCCGTCCTTCGGGGACAGTTAACCACACCCGTGGCCTCTGGTTACTCATCGTTCCGGCTCTTCTCCGGGATTTCAAAAGCGGAGACCGACTCTCAAAGTGTGGCATGTCTCATCATTGGAGATGAAATCCTCAACGGGAAAACACAAGACACCAACTCAAACTATCTGGGTTCGTATGCAAGCACAATTACTTTTAGGAGGTCCCATTGCCATGTTAATTTGAGATTTATTATCCTCTAAAGCAAAGAAATGCTTCGACTTTGGACTTGACCTGCGACGCATCCAAGTGGTGCCCGACGTGGAGCAAGATATTATAGAGTCTGTGAGAGAGCTATCTCGGCGATACCACTGGGTTTTTACAAGCGGCGGGATAGGGTACGCGGTATGATCATATCATTGCGAATTGTTTTATCCGTTTGCGTCTCAGCGAATACCAAACTGAGTCCGCGTTATTAGGCCAACTCACGATGATATCACGTATCAATCGATCGCAAAAGCATTCGATTTACCTCTCGCTTATCACGAGCCAACTCTCGAAAAGATGAGAACGATAATGCCGCTTACCTTGGTAGATAATAAGAGTCGAACAAATCCGCCTCCCTTGGTGATGACCGAAGCCAGGAAGCGCATGGCGCTACTCCCAGTAGACCCTAATGGCGAGGAAAGGGCAAGAGTAGTGTTCCCGTCAACACAGTTGTGGGTTCCTCTGGTGATTGTAAATGAAAACGTTCATATTCTTCCTGGTAGGAATCACAGGTTGCTCCCATCCATGAGACTGCCAAGCTAACAAGGACACTCTGTAGGCGTTCCAAAGCTATTCCGCATCCTGATTGATCGGTACTTTGAAACGCACGTACGGCCAACATTGTCCTTGTCAAGCTATTCTCGTGTGCTCATCGGAACAAGCCTATTTGAGGGCGACATCGCCCCTATTCTAACCGATCTACAGGAAAAAGTGCAATCCGAAGGAATTAAGATAGGCTCATATCCGCGGTGGAGACCAAGCGGTGTTCCCGTCGATGAGTGGAACGTCAGAGTGGTAGTCTCGCTGCTGGGTCGTGACAAGGAGGCCTTGGACAAGTGGGGAAAAGTCGTTGTTCAAAAGATCCAAGGGGTTTACGTAGAAAATACTGATACTGAATAGCATGTAATGAAATGGAATATGTCCTTGCATTGCCGTAAAATTGGTTCTTACGACGGATTATCTTGATCTTTGATTTTGACGTTGCTTGGACAACTTTCTGAGCCTTATGCATTCGAAACGGTTCAAATGGTTTCATATTGCCGTTCTGGCAAAATGGTCGATGCCATCTCCCCGCTAATCCGGCCATATCTGCTCGCCATCCTCATCTTGCACCACCCGCGTAAGACCTTTGCCAAAATGGCCATTGACACTACTCCCTCGGACCCCAATGCACCTCTCAAGAAGAAGCCCGTCCAGCCAATAAACTTGGCTATCGGCGCGGGACTCAACCTCTTTGAGGTGTCAACCCTTGGCCAGCCTTTTGAGGTTTGTGGTTGCAACTCGGTGGCCTTTTAATGCATCGCTCTTACTTAAATGAACTCTCAAAAGGTTGTTAAAACTCACATGGCTGCCAACCGAGGAGATACAATGCCCCAAGCAATTGTCAAAACATGGAAGCGTGGTGGACCATTTGGTTTCTATCAAGGCCTGATTCCCTGGGCCTGGATTGAAGCTAGCACGAAAGGCGCAGTCCTCATTTTTGCAGCTTCCGAGATTGAGTATCTTGCAAAAGTGGCTGGCGCCGGACCCGCTTGGGCAGGAGTGGTGGGCGGAATGGGTGGTGGTATAGCTCAGGTAAACCTTCGCCATCCTTTTTCAGTTCAATTGGGATTAAGCCATTTCAATTGGACCTAACCCATCGCTTCCGGTGCGTGATAGGCCTATGCGACCATGGGTTTCTGCACGTTCATGAAGACCGTTGAGGTGACTAGACACAAGGGTTCGGGGAGTGGTCCAAGCCAGTCGAGCGTCCAAATTGCCCGTGAGATCTTTGCGCGAGAGGGTATTCGTGGAATTAACAAAGGGGTGAACGCCGTTGCCGTTCGACAGTGTACCAACTGGGGATCTCGGTTTGGTCTGTCTCGAGTTGCCGAAAGCGCGATTCGTAAGGCCACTGGTAATGAGGACGCGAAGCAGCCACTTTCCCCATATCAAAGAATTTTGGCTTCCGCCATCGGAGGTGGTCTATCTTGCTGGAACCAACCTATTGAAGTTATCCGCGTGGAAATGCAGAGTCAAATCAAAACGCCCGGTCGACCGGAAAAGATGACCATCAGCTCTGCAGCCAAATGGATTTACCAACAAAATGGCTTCAAGGGCTTCTATCGCGGAGTCACTCCACGGTGAGTGCATCTCGGCAGTGTTTGTAATAGCGGTGCTCTAAATGTCCTGTCGACTTCTATAGGGTGGGTCTTGGAGTGTGGCAAACTGTCTGCATGGTGTTCGGCGGAGATCAGGTATTTCTTGTTTTCTGGAAAAACATTGTTGTGAGTTGCAGCTAAGATCTTTTCTCCATTTACAGGTGAAGGGGTATTTTGCCAACAGGGCACAGAAATAGGAAGTTGGATATCTATTGCGTGTTAATTTCCCCGTTGAGCGCCTCTTCTTGGTTAAATCTGTGACGCTGCGCGTCGTCTGATTAGATCTATACTCAATATCAACCGTACTAGAAATTTAGGTCAAGTACATAAACGTGTACCCCTATCTAAGAGATCTGTGAGTGGGCTACGACGTAGATAAGAATAGATGTGCCATGGTCGCTATATTCGCAATTAAGAATGATCAGATTTCAGGGATTGAGGGTCCATTTCTTGTTGATCGTTCCGTGTCGGAGAATTGGTTTTAGGATGGATAGATCACGGAGAATTTTAGTACAACTGAAAATAGTTTGGATTCGCGGCCTTTTTTCCTCGGAGAGTTCCTCTTCAATTAATAACTTTCTGATCGTTGTCACATCGGATTTGTGTATTGTAGATACTAATTTCTTTAATCGGAGACAATTCCTCTTTCCTAGCCTTTCTTTCAGGCAGCCGCGAAAATGTCGCCGCTTGTCTCAAATCCTCGCCGCTCAGCGCGTCTATACGAGTTGTTACCTTCCTCGGGGCGCGAACTCCGGCTTCTCATCGAGTCCCTTCCTCCGAACAGTCCAACCGATCAGTCTGTATTGGAAAATGAAGATCAAGACCATGATTCTTCTTCAACGCGGCGCCGGCGAAGAATGCGCGACGGAGAGGAATCGTGGGGGAGGAAAACTATTGCGTATCGGCCAAGGAAAGTCAACAAGGGGACCAACCAAGCAGCGGAAGGAGGCATTGGCGTCCAACCATGGCAGTTTGTGAAAAGTCTTTTGGAACGTCTACTCGGGGGTGCTTCAGAAAATGAAGCTAATAACAGTAGCAGAGGGAAAATGAAGAGAACAAAACCTGTTTTACCTAATGTCGAGGTGCTAAATGACTCAGCATCAGAAGAAGAAGTGGACGAACTTTCCGATACTTCTTCCGTTTCTTCCTCAACCGAGCCGATCGTATCTAACGCCGTCAACACCACAATTCTCTCAATCACCATTCCACATGGGCTTCAACTTAATCGCCACATTCCATATCCAAAACCCATAATTAGGAACGTTTTGTACATCCCGGCGGCAAACACAAGCGAAATGTTTGTGGTATTGGAGGACATGGCCGTCTCAGTGTGGCGCGGAGGAGCACGGATCAGAAAGGAAGAGTGGACATGGGTCAAGGCTGGTGTGATTGGATGGTGCTGGATCGAAAAGCGCAGATGCTTCGTTGTGGCGGTTGCAGACATGACATTGAGGGTGAAGATCAACCATATGATGATGGCGAATACGTGAATTACGTTTGATTAAAGCTTCTTCCATGCCTTCTAGGTATTGGATCATCATTTTGAGGAGCTCTCTGTTATTTCCAATTCCAAACCAATTTTATTGTAAGTCCGCGGATCGCTTGATATGCGCAAAATAAACAAACAGCATGATGACAAGCAAAAGATCATCTGACTTTACTGGTATAGCTTAGATTGGATTCCAGAAAAGGATGAACTGGTGACTGGCGAAGTGGGGACTATAAAAGTAGGCTCTTATCTGTGCTTAGAGAGTTGGACAGCGATCCTCACAGCATACGTTCTCGCAGTTCTGGACACTGGCATACTCAACGTATGTGGTAACAGGCTCACTCAATAATCGATTATGGCACTGATGATCAAGGACAGAGCAAACCATCGTGATATATACACGCCGACGCCTCACTTTGTCACCACCGATCTGTCTGACGAAGAGTGGGTATCCTACGTTTTGTACGACAGAACCTTGGATAGATGCTTTGCGGCAGTTGATACCAGCATATACGTACGTCTGTGAGGATATGTGTTTGTTCAGGATACTTATTCCATAACCTTTAACATTCCTCGCGGTTTTCAGGTATACGATTGGAACACAGGAGAACGCTTAGAAAGGTTGACGGACATTCATGATATGTCCATCACCTGCTTGACATATTACGAACCTGGAGACGTATTGATCACAGGCAGTAAAGACGGCAAGAGTAAGGTCCATCAAGTCGATAGTATCAGGCGTTGATAAATAACTGATCACCCCTTCTGGCCAGTTAAAATCTGGAGCCCGCAGTTCCTCCTTCTCCATACTTTCGCCCACCTCTCGAACGTTACCGCCCTATTACTCATTGAAACGGGTGCCGAAGCCACCTGGGGTACAGTTCCCATTGTCATGAGTACTTCAACTGACGGCACCATTCGAATGTGGGATTTCGACATTGGCGTCTGTCTGTATCGACTTGATGTACATGGTCAGGGCCAAGGGGAAGGACTCCTGGGAATGAAATGGGTGAAAAAGGATTTGTTTTGGATTTGGGGACGGAGGGGAGTTAGCGTCTGGGCGCTGAATCGGTACCATTCCACGTTCACGTACCTTCGAACGCGGCCGAAAATCATCCGTCGTTTAGTGCATCCACGGCTACCACCACGTATATTGACCGCATGTGAGGATGGCAGTGTTAAGCTGATCAGTCCCGTCACTGGCCATGTACTTGTGACCTCCTTTCCTGTGCACAAGGACGTGGGGATTACGGATGTGGTGGGAGATCTTGATGGAAAAAAGGTATATACGTTCATGACGAACGGAGATGTGGTGGTATATGATGTGGCAGGCAACCCAGGGGTGATCGTTGGAGTTTGGGAGGATATAGGTAGGCTCTTATCATTATTTGCGCCAAAGTACAGCACCCAATCATTTAGTGACTTCATGTACCCATAGCACCTCGCGACCGGGCGACATGCATTACTGGACTGGATTTCTATAATCATCCTAAGGCATTGACTGCGTCACCTGGATTCCGAAAGTCGTTTTACCTGGGCATAGGATTGGAAAGTGGAGGGATAGGATGGATCGGCGAAGGGGGATTGCAGGAAGGCAGTGTGCAGGTATGCAAGGGATCTATTCGAGAGAGGTTTTCTAAGAACTGTATAGTGAACATGTTTTCTACATTGCAGGCACACATAGCAGAAGTTACACTAGTTCGCTTTGATCCACAAAATCTCCACCTTGTTTCTGGCGGGAAGGACAACACGATCAAGATATGGTATTTAACACTTACCCCACCCTGCGCCGTGAGCATCAGCCTCCTGCACACCCTTTCCACGCCCTTTCACTCTCCGACAACACTTGCAATAGCCCCCGAACGAATGTTGCTCGGCTTACATATTGGAGGGGCAGTGACTACATGGAAGTATGACGCAGAGGTGCCGATAAAAGGCAAATGGGGCGAAGGTATCTCGGATATGGATTGGTGCACTGAGCTGGGAATATGGGCAACAGCAGAGCGCGGTGGGGTTGTGCGGATTTGGGATGAAGGCGGCTTGGTTCGGTGAGGCTCGATTTGTGTTCTGTGGCTTCTTTTCACTATCTAACTACTAAATTGACGTTGGTCGCTGTCTCTTCTCGTGACAGAGAAATCCAGTTCAACGAAGCAATCCCGTCTATTAAATTTGCCAATGCTCGCGGAGACCTTCTTGTCTCTCTCTCGGACCAAATAACTCTTGTTCGCATGCAAGACTGTAAGTTTTTACTGCTCTTCTTAAGATGACGTCTTTGCTGACTATTCTAGCTCTTAGACCTTCCACATTCGTACCTGAAGCGTGCGGCACATATGGACTTCAGCGATGATCCGCAAGAAACACCCCTTCCATTTGACACGTCTGTGGATTTTTGGGAGCGCGTGTATGAAAAGGACATCAGGGAGAAGGGAGAGATCGGATTTTGGCACGTCAAGAAGTACGCCGTGGCAAGATCTTTATCGGCGCGTCGACCCTGTTTATTTATACTGAGATTAATGACTGTACTGTAGGGACGTTCGTCGTCGGATTGAAGCTCCGGATGAGTCTGGAGTCATATCTGATATGTGGAAAGCGCTGGAAGAACGCCGACTGATCGCACAACAGGTACGAAATGAGGGCACAAGAAAACTTCTCGTATCTCTCAAGCTAATGACTTACCAACAGCGCCGCAACCGCCGTGTTTTCCTTGAACAAGAGCACCGTGCCTTTCTCAATGCTCCTCGTTTTGAGAGATTCGGTATCTCAACGCAAAAAGCGACGAAAGCAGTTGAAATTGAAACCGATGACGAAGATCAAGATTTGGTGATTGTCGAACAGGTGCCAAGTCTGGAGGAACTGGTGGACATTATCCGACCAGAATCACCAACAGAAAATGCGGTCAGTTGTGACATCAGTAAAAATGTTGTAATAGATGTTAATGCTTCATCGATAACGTATAGTTGCCCGTAAAAGACGTCCCGGCGTCCGTGGAGCATATTCTATCAGAAGTTATTGGTATGTACTGACGAACACTTTATCTATTCCGCCTTCCCGCTTTGTTCACACATTCCTCAAGTACCAGAAACCAGAAAACGGCCCATCAAGTCCTCGGAGAGACGTCCTAAGGCGGCTAAACGGCGGGGTTCCGCGATCCTTCGAGCTCCCAATCAACCGGTGGAACCAACTCCAAAGGAGACCATCGAAGCCCGTCGTATGAGCATCCGCAAAAAATTACAATTCCAGGGGGTTGCAATGCCAAACAGCACCTTGGCTGAAGAAGTCGGTAAGATGCGACGAACGTCCGTCATGTTGCGCAGAGGTTCGATCAGACCTCCAACAGTTCCTGCAACTGTAAAGTATATTGTACCAGCATCGCGCACCCGTGTGCAGAGGAAGAAAGCGGACGACCCATTTAAAGATTATGAGATTCAAAAGCGGAATATAAACATTGGGGACCTGATCAAAGTGCAGGAAGAATTATTCGAACAAGATCGCATGTTGCTGGGTGGATTGGAAGAACATGAACATGAAGAGGAAGAAGTTCCTCCCCCACCTTCTCCGCCAATGTTCGAGCCAGCGGTTGTCAAAGAACGTGTGCGACGGAAGCGAAAGCAAAAGAAGAAAAAGGAACCAAAATCACAAGTCCAAGTAGTACTTCCGGCACCTCCGTCGCCGCCACCCGCCCCAAAAGTAAAGCCAAAAGAACTCAAACCGCCCAAAATCACCCCGTCTCCCAAGCGCATGACAACCGTTACTGAGTATGAACCGATTCTTCCCAAAGTTGTCGCTATACCGCAATTGCCGAGCCAATTAACCTTAAAAAAGCCGGCTACACCACCACCTCCTACCCGTCCAAAGTCCCGTCCGCCATCCGCACCAGCCCAGCCCAAGCCTCAAGCTATAAGATCAAAACCCACACCTGTGACTGTAGACTTCCCTGAATCATGGTTCGCAATGCGTGATGAAGAACCACAGCTCATTCAAGAAGAAGATGCGCTGGTTGTGGAGGAGGTTGGAATGGAAAATCGAGCAGATGAGCCACTTCCCTTCGTCCGGCTGAGTCAAGTAAAAGAAAGAGAGGCGGCGAATTTTACTTGGAACATGATTAGAGCGAGGGAATTTGCGGATGAGGATATTCCTGAAGGATTAAGGAGATTAATGGGGATGTTCTGGTTTCCTCACTTAAAGGTACACCCTGGTAGCTGCAAGGACTTTGTTGCCACATGATGCTTACAATATTGAACTCAAGGGCAAACAAGTAACCTTGCCGAATATAGTGGCGGCTCTTGTTGATCTCCTTAAAACCGGCCTTTGGCTTGAGAAAGTAGAAGCATCAAAAGCTCTCTTGTTTCTGTACCATACCTTCTCCTCGGACTTCTTAGATCCCATGGCCGTTTTGATCAGGCCCCAATTGGAGTGTCTATGGGATGAGAACTGGCAGGTTTGTTGTTCGGGTATCGGACAAAGTGGGGCTTCTAATCTAATGCTGTCTAAGGTGCGAGCGCAACTATGTTCAAATGTCTCACAGTACGGCATCGTTCATCAGGATATTCTGATGGGATTGGTTGTGAGGCTGGGCGATGAGAACGAACATGTTCGGTATGTTTTAGATGCAGTGAATGACTCGCATCTAGTTATTTATTCTGGGTTTCAATGGAAATAGCACGGTAGCGATGACCGGTTTGTTGCAATTCGGTGTAAACAACAAGGAGGACTTGCGGTCCGCGATGATGAAATGCGGAATGTTGCCTACCGTGGATCATCCCAGCGATGATACGCAATTAGATGTGGGTATTCAGGAAGTGCTAGTGCTAATGTTTTACTTGACAAGCCGCTGACATTGGATATCTAGGAAATGATTGTTAAAACAAATCTTGAGATTCTAGAGTCCCAGACAAAGAATCATGAAAATGTTCAAAGTTGGCTCAACTCTGTTCCACGGGTAGCTGCACCAAAGCCTTCGGTCGCGTCGGTTACCATCGTTGTCCGACGCGATAGTTACTATGAACATCTAGCGGGCCCCTTCTTTCCAGCGGATGCTAATGCACGGCATTTGGCACGGTCAGAAGCCCAAGAAGCACGCGCAAGGAGGGCTATGATGCTGTCGCACGCTCGCTCCAGCCAAGGGTTAACGGTGGAAGATTTTGAATATATGGACTTGGATGGCGTTGAGGAGGGATGGGATACCAGCAGTGGCGTACTTGGTCAACTACATTTGGGCAGGACTGGATCCCCAGGCATGCAGGACGGCCGGCCCGGAAGCGTGAGTCGCGCAGCGGAGCCAACAACGGTCGGAGCGCCAACCGGGAATCGCAGAAAGAGACCCCTTATGCGATCCGCGATCCATAATATGCGCCCCCTGACGGCTGGTTCGATATATGCACAAGGGGGACAAAAAGGTCTCGTAGCCGTGGTCCAGCCGACTGTTAAACCCGTGGCAGAAGACGTTAACGGAACAGGCCGCCCAGGAACTGCTCCTGTATATGGTGAGGTGCCAGCGATCGCGAACGGAAGAAACATCAGATCCGCTAGCATGGTCGTATCACTGGAAAAACCATGGCCTAGAATTCTTAGGAGTACATTTCCTCCCGTGGATCCAGAGTTACATGACCGACCGTTCAGGGCCTGAGCAGGTTTCTCTCTACTGAATGCCTAGGCACCAACATTTTGGTTAGCTTGAGGGAAAAGTTTTGTGTTTGTATATAGCTTGGAATTTGAAGATTTAACATAATTTTGAATTGCATTCTTGGGCACTACCAGATCTTGGACCATCAAGATCTTGCATGATATTCTTTCGACATTTGGAAAGTGCCAATTTGTGTAGAACTTCTTCATGGACCCGCCGTGCTGTATTTACAATTTGATACACCATGGTATAGAAATATAAACTAATAAAATCCGGAAATTTCCGTTTGTTGTTCATGCTTATGCATCTTTAGGGGATGATCCTCTGTGTGCCAAAAATAGTTCAAAAAATTGCCCGTTGCTAAAGCTGTATAAACGTCATTAACAGGACCCTCAAAAAAACGGGGTCAAATCATTTACCATCTAAGCTCTAAGTCCTTTCGGCGGTTTATGCCCGATCGCTCCTAGTCCACCATAACAATGCCTCCAAAGAAGGCAGGTAAAGGGGCTTCCGCAAAAAAGAAGAAGGAGGCAGAGCAAGAGGCCGTGAATCAAATAAAGGCGGCGCAACTCAAGCAGTTGAAAGCGGAGTATGCTGCCAAGTGCAAGCATTTTGTGACCGAACCGATGCCTGGTAAGCAACCATCTGGGTTCCCAGATTTGCATATGTGCCTGGAGTGACCTTCATAACAGATCGCTGTTTTAGTTCTTGTAAAACGGATAGATCAGGAACTGAAGCGCTCAGATGGATATGAGGACATAGATAAGGTGGGCTACCAAGGATCGCAAATCCAACGCTTGGTTATAACAGTCCTGGTTCCCAAGATCATCCTCAATTCGATGAGCCTCAGTCCAAATGACGTCTATTCGATAACCACCACATTTCACTCCTATGCAGCGTTGGGAGGGATCTATATTTGGAGGGCTAGTGTGGAAATGAAAGGATTAGAAGCGCTGGTAGGTACGAGTATTGGAGCAATTTGGCGCTGGCAACCACAAAACCACTATATTCTAGGCCGACTTTTTGACCTCTCACCCGACCGTATCAGTACTCCACCTCATGGACTGCCAAATAACACCACAAATGGCCCGACCCCTTAGCTCCATATGTCATTCATCAACTGGACTGAAGACGCTTGTCTTGGACCACAATCCCCTAGGTGCGGAAGGCGTTGGAATGGTTTGTGCGGGTATAAGAGAAAACAAAGCATCGGCGTTGGTGAGGCTGAGTTTTCGATATTGTGAAGCTGGATCTGCCGCTGCGGAGAGCTTAGGAACCGCATTGAACGGATGCCTGCAGTAGGTTTTCATTGTCTTTACATGCAAAAGCAGCGTTTGAGATATTCCACTCTTTCATTGTTTAGAGAACTCCAGTTTGATGGGAACTTTCTGGGAGATGCTGGACTTATCCCACTTACGAAATATTTGCGAAGAAATAGCACGTTAACCATTCTCCACATAGCTGCCAATCAAATCTCGAATAACCCACTCATCCCGATTCCCGTCAGCAGCTCCTTCCCCGCTCTCAACCACCCGAATCAACCCACTCCCCTTTCCACATTTTGCTCCATGATTGGCAACGAGAACACCACCATAACCCTCCTCGACCTCCGCAGCAACCACATTGGCACCCACGGTGCCGAACATGTGCTTGAAATGCTTAAATCCCGCAAGTCCCTCTTCACCGCCAAACAGGCTGAACCACTACTGGCCATGGTATCAGAACGGATGAGCGAAGCCATGTTCGACAATATCTGGGATCTGAATGATGCAATGGCGATCTCTGGCAAGAAAGGGGGAAAGGGAAAGAAAGGAAAGAAGAAATAGATATGGCGGATGTGCATGTAGAGTTTTCCACAAAGGCTGGCTCGGCCGGCCTTGATTATTTTTTTTCCTTAATTTATATTTCAGATGGCATGTTGAACAACGTATATTTGCCCTTTTGTAAGTCGTGATGCATTAAATTGGACTTCCTTCGGAAGCTGCCAGTCTTGCCGTTGGCGGGTTGAGGACATACTGGAGTGTGCTGATGTTAGGTCTCGGGGCGCACAAATAAAATTCAATCATGAGGATGGGTGCAGCTTACAGTCGTCCCCAGGACGAGACGACAGTTCATTAGTTTGATCGTATGTGGAAATCCGATGTGATATGGGCAGATGCAATTATCAATGACTTAGTGTGGGCACGAAAGAATCTAGGATGCAGGATTCAAAGATTTCAAGGCGCAATTGCCGATCTAAAAGGTACTAGGATCTGGAAATGATACAAGTTCTAGCACGGAAACGAACTGCGGCGTCTAATATCTTGTCGTATGGCTCAATTGCAATATGTATTTTATCCCTCCCAAAATGTCTTGAATATCCAAAAGCACAAAACGCTATACATTGCCAACCAATTGAACAACATCCCCGTAATGAACGTTCCATCCTGCCCAACAAGAATTCAACATTCTTTCCACTCCTCGCAATCTCCTTTCTCATTATGGCAGTCAGCTCCTTTCCACTCCTGGCAATCACCCTTCTTTTCCTTGTGACAGTCACCTCCCTCATCCTCACAGTATGCCGTTTGTTGATTTTTCTCACAGTCAAATGCTATCGTTTTACGTTCAGGCGATGCAGGAGAGGGCAAATTAGACCATTCACATCTGAAAGCGAGAGTTAGGAAACTAGCTATGCCAGGTAAGGCAACGCCTGGAGAAAGGACACATTACCCAACGGTCGTAGATTCCGTTGTTGCGCATTCGGTCGCGGCCATGCAAGCCGAGTCCACTGTGGCGGTCGAAGAGGTGGCGCAAGCTTTCTTTAAGGTCTCCGGATGACAAGGAGTTGCGTTGTCCACGACGCTGAAACTCATCGTCGTACTTTGAACCACGGAACTTCCTGTCTGTCCAAGAGTGGCTGCTTCCTTGCCTTTCAAGGAGTTGTTGAAGGCGGAGTGCTTCCTCAATGTCGCGTCCGAGACGACGTCCGTAGTCTTGTTGGCCATCCATATAGTTGGTGGGGTTGGAAGTGAGCTCGCGCACAAACTCGGTGAGGTTGCGAAAGCGGCGGTTTCCGCGCACCTTGTGCTCGCTCAAATAATCCGTGCACCAACTACGGAGGAGCTGAACAATCAACACATCCAAATCTTCGCTGTCTCTGATTTCTTCATCGGAGCGAAGGCGGAGAATGGTACGAATGATGTCGTTGTCCTCCGTTAGCCGACGGCGGGTATCGGTGTCAAAGCCACGAAGGTGTTCCCGGATCATATTCATCAGACCAAATCCGCTCCGACGATCACTTCGTCCTCGGCGAGCTGGGCGACCCATGATGTGAGTGAGAATTTCGAGCTCCATCCGAGCGGATTCAACGTCGCTAAGCAAATGCATCATGATACGGCGCACTAACATCGACATGACTTCAGAATTCTCCTGGTTGTCGTTGTCACGGCGGTTTCGGTCACTAAAGCCATCTTCAAAAAGGGCCTCGAGAACAATGCGCATCAAGATCCGGTCGAGGTCTTGGTCCTGGTCTTGACCTTTATCCTGTGCCCGTTCAAGCATGTCCAGGAACCGTTCCAAAAGACGAGAACCAGCATGACGGCGGGAACCCATTCGATCCTCTGTACGGCGAGACCCGCCCAAGTACTGAGAAATGATAATGCATATGATTAAACAGCTGGGCAATCATCCACCAAGGAAGACCATGTACAGGTAAGACAAACCTCCCGAATTCTATCCTCAATATCATCATGATGTACACCATAGCTAGCTCCCCGCTGGCTAGCACCCCGCTGGCGATCACCTTGCGATCCCTCACGCAAGACGTGTTTTAAAACCACTTCCAACAAGATGCGGCGTGTGTCATTGTTTCGATGGCCGGAGATCTGATCGTCGTCCAATGTCATTTCAAGTAACTCGCGAAGAAGAGCTGTACGGTCGCGACCGGCATTGTCTTCGTAGTGGTCTCGTCTGCCCTCAAATCGCTCGAACGTGTCTCGATCGCCCTTAAGACCATCGCGACCGCCATTGTCTTCGTAGTAGTCTCGTCTGCCCTCAAATCGCTCGAAAGTGTCTCGATCGCCCTTAATGCCATCGCGACCAGCGCAGGCTAATAAGAGCTCGGCAACAACATCGACAGGCATTGACACAGTGCGCGTGTCACGGAAAGTAGACTAGGGTGGGAACACGGCAGAATTAGTTTGAGCTGGGAATTCCAGATGACAACGCTGAATATCCAGTTGATGTACCTTCTGCTGGCGGTTGCGGTTGCTGTCGTTGATTTCGAGCTTGTCGAGCAGATCTTCAATCTGGTCACGACGTTCAAAGTTCTCAATTTTGCTAAAGAGCTCAGTGGCCTTGCCACGACGGTCGAATCTCTGAGTAGATGCCATGTCAACGACAACGTCTGTGTGGTTAGAAGCAGAAGAATGAGAGTTTCCCGGTCCTTTTTGGTCGTTCTCTTGTATTCGGCTGGTCTGTGGGTTGATGAGTTTGGAGGAACTGACAGAACTGATGCCTCTTTATAGACCAGCAAGTCCTCTTTTCTTCATTCTCATTTTGCCGGTCACCCCACACCGGATGTAAAGTGATCAACCATGCAAAGTAAAAAGTATGCCCGCTTGCATCCAGGGCCCCTAGTGGCATTGAACCAAAAAGTCCTTTTGGAAGTTTGCCTCCACATTTGCAGGAACTGGCGGGCAAACGTGCCTGTCAAGGCATGGTGGATGACGGGGTGGAAC
Organism: Spizellomyces sp. 'palustris'; assembly: GCA_006535965.1. Classification (NCBI taxonomy): domain Eukaryota; kingdom Fungi; phylum Chytridiomycota; class Chytridiomycetes; order Spizellomycetales; family Spizellomycetaceae; genus Spizellomyces; species Spizellomyces sp. 'palustris'. The sequence continues at coordinate 52,440 of QEAR01000021.1, read as the reverse complement.
ACGCATGCCACGTTGGACGACGCGGGAAATGACCGAATTCTCCACAAAAGCAGGGAATCGCAAAGCGCAAGGCGCGAAGTCGCAGAGTGGTGGAGTGCCACAAAGGCATACCTTGACTTAGCGGATGTACACGCGGTAACAACTGTCGTGGTCAGCATCTCCAGTGTCAGTAGCCAACTGTCAAAAGCCAATATGGTTATCGGGTTTTCAGTTTTAAGTTGGTACATCTTGTGCTACTATAGGACGTCCACGCCCTTTATATACAGAACAACTCAACGCCCTTACATTTGCACTATTCGACGTCAGGTATTTCAACACGGGCGCCCGCCGTGGATATCGCGGAAGCCACAGGAAACGGCACGTCCCTGAAAACGGCACGTTTTGCTCATGCAAATCCTTGCGTGAACCTTTAACTTTCCTGTTGTGCCAAATGCCATCCCTGGTGATCTTGCTATGGATCGCCCTCTGCTTGTGGAGTTGTGGAGAGGTTTAGCGCATTATTCGCGTCAAAGTGTGCTTTGACATCCCGCCAAGCCATCTGCTATGTTGCTTGGTGTGTATGTAAATTTCATGAATCTAATAGCCAGAGGCGGTAGATACTATACAAAATAATCATTAGCTCTACTATAAAAAGCTCTACGACCTCACAACAACAAGAAGAAGGAAGAGATCCTGTTGACAAAATTCCAGTTGTAGTGGAGAATCTTTTGGCGCAGCGTTCGCATCTAGGCAAGCTCATCCGTGTCAAACGTCGTCACAGAGGGATGGCTGCATAAGGAGAAACTTGCTGTCTCTCGTGGAAAGAACAAAAAATCCATCTGAATCGTTACCAATGGAAACGGCACCGTATGCGCTAGGCCCTCCTTCATTTTGTGATGGTTTTCCTCTGTGAAGCTTCTGGCTTGTGGTAGATTGTCCCTCTGCGCAGAACCGCCACATTCCCGAGCGGGAAGACGAGGTAATACGAACTGTAACTAATCACATAGTATAGGCCACTGCCTGACCTTCTTTATATTACGCACTACATATATCTTGTACATAGATACTCATACTACAAAGGGGTATTTTACACAAATTGAAGCACTATATATCTCTCTCACTTGTCTCGTGATCGTTCGTCCAAAGCAACACAAACAGCCACCAGCAGCGCAATATCCATCCCTGGCACTACAGTCAACAGGTAATCTTGCTTATCGAAAAACATGTTGCGGCCAGTCAAAATCGGGCTGGTTACTTTGGCGATAAATATCCGGTTCTCTACCCCTTTACATCCAATGTCAATCCATATCAACGACCGTCGTGCTAGCCAATTGCCTTTCAGGCCAATTTCGCACTTTATCCCGTTGTTTTTGTCGGTGAAAGTTACTGTGAGTTTCGGTTTCATTAAGGTAAAATGCGCACGGATATCCAAGATCTTGTTCTTGGAGTCGTTTCCATAGTATAGACTGTGATTTGGGACGAAAGCCATCAGCTGCTGCTTCATGTTCATGATCGGCTGACCGTAAGCGTCCAGGAACGTCTTCTTCTCCCGGAGAGACATGAACGCTCGGCCGTCGACCTTAAAATAAACTTGGCCCGTGGTGGCATCCTTGATGCTAAAGTCGTCGCCAGAAAATGAAAATATCTTTTCTTTGATGAGGAGTGACACTGGTTGTTGGAGGCAGAAACGTGGATCGATCGCGGCAATGGGTTGAGGAAGGGGTTGAAGTTGCACCGCTTCGAACTTTGATATGTCGGCGCCCATTTTGCACAAATCCAAAATCACATCGTGAAGGAGGAAGAGGTTCGCTACTTTTAACCTGGAGATGGGGTGGCAGTGCAAGGCAAATATGCAGCAAAGCGGAACCCAATGAAGCTTGGCCCCGATCATCGGTTATGTAAGCATTGCTCCGCAGCCGCATCGCCAGGTTGGTGCCGAGTGCCCAATTGATGCTAAAAATACAAAATCGCTAGATGAAGTCCTTCAGCTAACGTTGTGGGGGAATCTGACTACACTAATCATAATTTCTATGGATGTCGGGACCCTTTAGTAGAGATCAAAAGTCCTCCACAAAACTGTCGGGACCCTTTAGTATAAAGACCAGAAGTCCTACGCAAAAATGTATTTGTCGTCATCTACCCTCTTCACCCTCACTACCTTCCCTCTTCTTACCCCCCAAAAATGCCCTCACACCTTGACCCCACTTTCCAGCCCGAGATCCCCAGTCTCCCATTGCCCAAAAGTGGCGATCGGCAAATCGTGGTTTCCGGCTTTCCCTGTCCATCTTTACAGGCCCCTTATCTGGGTTAAATCGCTGGTACATCTTGAGGTAGCCGCGGTAAGATGCTTCGTCCCCAAAGTCGTCTTGTTGGATTTTGTCATGCCGGGGATCGTAATATGGGGATAAGGTCCTGTTTCCTTCCGAGGGCAGTGGAATTGGGGACGGTGGTGAAGATTGGCGCCCGCTGGGCAGATCAGTCACAGCCGGCTCGAAATCCACCTTCACACGGCTATGCACTCTGCTGGCCCATAGTTGACTCCTCATCTCCAACAACCGACTCACTGCCCTTTTAAATGCAAACTGTTCCTCCGCCCCAGTGAAAATAGCTAAACCGCTCATTCGGTCTTCACCAGCCTCCTTCATTCTCGTGCCTCGACCGGTGGACCCCATCAAGTCACCCAGCATTTCCTTATGCATAAAGGCATCTGCGGTTTCCTCGTCAACAGGATCCTTCGTGGTAAGGAAAAGAGACTCTGGTGAGTGGTCCGCGGAGATTATAACTGTGACTCCATTTTCGTATGCCGCATCTATGAAGGTGATAAATCGTCTTGCTTCATTCTTTTGGGCTAACCCCATTCGCGGAACGCTTTGCACAATAATGGTGTGGTAACGTTGACATATCAGAAGGTAGTCTGCTGGGCCCAAAGGCTATACATGATCAGATTGTCAGATAGATGGACATGGATTCTGTACCGACAGTCTCTTTAGACACACCTTTCCTTCTGACCCACATAATTCCTCAAATGTGTACAATGCCTTGCCATCAGCTGCCTTTGGCACTATGAACTCACGCCCGTATAGCGTGAGCTTGTCACGTTTTACTGCTCAGACGAATTAATCGTTTGTCGTTGAGCTAAACGACAACGTGATTCACCAACTTTGATGGCCATAGAAAAGATTCGACACCCGCTGTATAAATGCATCGACCTCGGCGGAATTGTCTAAACTTGTGCAATCATCAAAACTTGTTGATGCAATGATCAAGTCTCGATGTCGCCATACCGGAAGTAGGTATCGTCCGTGCGTGCAGTGGGATGTTCTGTTACTGTTGGTTAGCATAGACAACGTGTGATTTAAATGGCCATTCCATAGACATACGTTTCAACATCTCTGATCTGTAATCCACTTTGCCTCGTAAATGCAAGACCTCGCATCTCTCCTTCAGTAGATCCACAAAAGGACTGTGATACTCTCGGTGAAAACCACCCTTGTAAAGGTCTATTGACACTCATTGTAAGCAATAACATCAGAGAGGCAGTCCCTTTATTGGAGTCTAACCTTCTGGTGCTCTGTTGGATGTGGCAACCATCACCGCTCCCAGTTTGAACATGTGCTTGAAGACTTGACGCATGACAGATGCCGTTGCTACGTCCGTAATTTGGAATTCATCAAAGCATAAAAGCCACGAATCGCGGAATAAATCGCGAGCAACAAGCTCGGTGACATGAAGGTTGTTCGGACGAGACCGCTTACTATTCGGAGATTTCTCAGATTACTTTTTCGTCCCGCCCCCCGCGCCACGCCCAACGGCCACTCACTTCCACTCATGAATACGGGCAAAGGCTGACACCGTAAAGGCATTAAAATGCACTCGTTTCTTTCTTTGTATAGGTACCGAGTCATAGAAGAGATCCATTGACATGGTCTTTCCCGTGCTGGTGGTTGAGGGATTGATATTCGCTCGAAGGGAATGAATACTACCTGCGTAAAACTAACCCAACCTCCCCATGTATCCATAGTCCTTTGGGTCCTTGTATCTCCTCCTCGTCAGCTAAGCGCACCACATCCCGGCTCTCATCATTAGGCGGCACGTTAGCCGATCTGGCAAGAAGCGTGACTGGTGACTATGAAGGATTTGGATTAGTTTTGCTTTTGAAAGGCTTTGATCGAGCTTTTGGCATTCTAACCTGCTCGCTCAGGTCTGAAAGTTCGGGTGGTGTATAATCAAGGAGATCCTCACAAAGCCGTTGAAGCTGCATCGAAGAAATAAGTCGTTCATAACCGTTCTCACTTCACTATAAAAGTTACTCACCTTAACAATTGTGCGCATCTGGTCTTCATCTGGACGTAGTCGCTTTTCGGAGACCAGACGAAAATATTCGGAAAGGGGTCCTTTTATAATTTCAGAACATTTACTACACTGCTGAAATAAGCGATTGAAACATACCTATCGGTCTGAGGCCCGATTCCGTTGTCAGTGACCTCCTCACGCTTAACCAGCTTACGGCTATGGCTGGGCGACGATGCCATAGGGGCCGTCGCAGGCTGCAGATGCGCATCGTTGACTTTGTTCGACATGGCACTCTCAATATACTTTGGCTATGACTGTTCGCGTTCGACAGTCGACACGTGACACAGCACACGACACACGAACTATTCTACTCTGCTCATCTTTAGCTTTTCACCTGCATGGCTTTGACCTTCTTTTGAGAACAAACAGAGTCCAGCAATGCGCGTCATTTCACTACAGCCGAGCGGGGACCTAACTCTTTCCACTGACGCCGTCAAGCCTTCACCACGACCAAACCACATACTTGTACGCGTCAGAGCTTTTGCAGTGAACCGGCAAGATTTGAAGATAGGACCAAGCGTGAAAGACGCGGGCGTTGAATGCGTTGGGAGTGTGGAAGATGCCGGTGGTGTGAAGGGCCTTCGAGTGGGTGCAACGGTGGCCGTTCTTAGTTTTGGAGAAGGCGGCCTATGGAAAGAGTGAGTGCGATGGCAGTGGGAGCTTGAGGGGTTGCTGTGCTTAAAGCGCCTGTACAGCAACTCTGCCGTTTTTCCATGATGTGGAATTTACTACTGCTGGGAAGGTGCTAATCTATTTTTTGTCGCAGTTATTGCCTTGTCCCCGCAAAATGTGTCATCCCGCTTCAGGTATCACCAGCAACACCCGGCTCCCCTCTCGATCCAGCCACATGGGCGAAGTTGGCTGCTATCCCTTTAACCTTCCTTACCGCATTCGGTATCCTGGACAATCTTGATCTTCGAAAGCATGACCGCCTTTTGATTCGCGGCGGTACATCATCGATTGGCCTCACAATAGCAAGCGTTGCAAAAGCTCTTGGTGCGGTTGTAGCAACTACGACGCGAGATCCAACAAAAGCGCCCAACCTTTCAGAAAATGGAGCAGATTTTGTCATATTGGAACGTGAGGGAGGAATCAAAGATGATGTCCGCATGATGTTTGCCTCCAAGGAAACATTCACCTCGACGGACGAGTTATCCACGCCTGCATTGAGTACAACGCGAATAAACGACTCTGCGGGTGCCGACAAGTGCGTTGACTTGCTGGGTGTTAACACGGTTCAAGATTCTCTCCTTGCTTTGAAAGGTCCAGGTGGCATATGCTGTCTCGCTGGTTCTTTGGGTGGATCTGGGTCTACATCATTCAACCCCATAAAAGATATACCGTCTGGTGTTTATCTGACGACATTCGCCGTGGATCGCGTAGATATGGGAAAAGTGCCATTGCAGGAAATTGTGGATCGAGTGCTGGAGAGAGGGGAATATAGATTGAATTTGGATAGAATATTTGGCTTGGAAGATCTCGACAAGGTGAAAGATTACGTTGAGGGAAACAAGGCGAGAGGGAAGGTGGTAGTAGTTCTTCCTAATGAATTGTAAATAATCACGTGACGACGATGGGTCCATCATTGTGATGTCAAATGCATTCCCCGTCGATCGCAGAAACAAACACGTAGACGCCAAAATGACGAAATCAGTTGCATGTACTAAATATCGATATGATGGGAACAAATATAACGAGAACCGACGGTCAGGTCGGCGAGTTAACTTGATTGCGAATTGGGTCGACATTCCATATTCTATTTAGGCTAGTTTCGCACATTTTGAACTCAAATCACCATCATGCCTGTTGAACAGTACCAACAAGGACAAGTCCCTCCCGTCCAGGTAAAGAAGCTTAATGTTTGTTTTCAAGCAGCCATTGCTGAGCCTTGGATAGCATCAAAAAGCTCCTGGACTCCAATCCAAGATGGAGCCCAACCCCCTAAGTTCCACCTTGCCATCTTCAACCGATGAAGGTCAAGTGACACTGGAGACGTACAAGGCAGCTGGAAAATTGCAAGGAAAAGCAGCATTGATTACCGGGGGAGATTCTGGTATTGGTACGTCTTTAACTCTTTTCGGATTTGTTCCGATTTGATTTCCAAATAACTAATCTTTAAACGTCATCTCAGGCCGCGCAGTTGCGGTTTTGTTTGCAATGGAGGGCGCCGACGTCGCCATTTGCTATCTCTCAGCAGAGGAATCCGATGCGCGAGACGCCCAGGCGGAGATCCAAAAACTGGCCCCTGGTCGTAAATGTGTCCTGATTCCTGCTGACCTGTCCAAGGGTGAGCAGACTTGCAAGGAAGTGGTTGATAAGGCCGTGAAGGAATTGGGCAAGTTGGATTGCTTGGTCAATAATGCTGCAACGCAGCAAGAGGTGGAGGGCATCCAGGATTTAACAGAGTAAGTTCTTTGTAGTGAAAGTAAATGTCCCGGAATCAGACCTGATCAATTGTTTCACGGTTAGAAACCAAATCGAAACAACCTTCAAGGTCAATATCTTCTCCCAATTCTACTTGTCAAAGCACGCCCTCAGATACTTTGAGGGACGGCAAGGGTGCACAATCATCAACACCACTTCCGTCAACCATTTTATGGGACACCCGACACTATTGGATTATACATCCACCAAGGGAGCCATTGTTGCATTCACAAGATCCTTGGCTGGTCAACTTGCCGAGAAGGGCATTCGCGTCAACTGCGTAGCTCCCGGTCCCATCTGGACTCCACTCATTGTGTCCACAATGACTGATGAGAGTAAGAAAACATTTGGCTCGAGTGTTCCGATGAAGCGTGCTGGTCAGCCAGTGGAGGTGGCAACATGCTTTGTGTTCCTGGCGTCGGCGGATTCCAGTTACATATCTGGACAAACACTCCACCCTAATGGAGGCAAAGTGGTCAATGGTTAGATAGTTGAGAGATGTCAAATCTCGCATGGCTGTAAAAAAAAGATGAAATTCTCTAAACTTGGACAGTTGAAAAAGAAAATCGTGCCGCATGGATGGCTGTTTTACTAAGCCACCCGTAGGGTGCCTTTTCTCATTTGCAGCGATTCATGATAAGAGGAAACCTCAGTTTTCTTTCCGCGCAAGTCAACCTCATCCGCTTCCATTGCCCATCCCTCTTGACCTTGCTTTCGCTAGCCCTTTGGCGTAACTCGTACTCCCTGCCTGCACTCGAAAAAATAGTGCACACTCAGTCTACCGTCCTACATCGTCAATCATCTTTACAATCGTGATGTTCCGCAACGTGCCAAGGACGGCGCTTTCCGTCGCTCGGTGTTTGAGGGCTAGTGCCGGACGCGCTACCGTAGGTATCAGCTGCGAGGGGCGAACTGGATTTGCTTTTGGAAAACCAAGCGAGCAAGGCCCAGGAAGGTTTTACCAACGCGATTGTTTAATCTTTGGAATTCTGTAGATTGCAGGAGCACGCATCCCCACTGTCCGCCATTTCGGCACAACTGAAACTAAGACTGCATTACCCCCGACAGATGGAGTAGGGATCTTTTTCGCTGCTGGCTGAAGCGGTGAATATTTCTGACGAATATCTTGTTGCTATATAGGCCTTTGTCCCAGGCACTGTGTATGGCGGTCAATATACCGTGACTCTCATCCCCGGTGATGGTATTGGCCTTGAGATGGCCACTGCAGTAAAAACCATCTTCAAGGCTGCACATGTTCCAATTGAATGGGAACAGTTCGACTTGTCGGGGTACACGAAGAAGGATGAAGGTTTGTTGAAGCAAGCCATGGATTCAATTAGGCGAAACAAGGTTGCTTTGAAGGGTAGGTTTGCCTTGATGCTGCATTGCCTAACCAGGTTTTGGGAAAAGTCAGTAACGGATCGTGATAGGTATCCTTTACACTCCCGTGTCACGCTTGGGACACAGCTCCTTGAACGTTTTCCTGCGTAAGGACCTGGACATCTACGCCTCCACCTCCATCATTCAGAACCTTCCCGGAAGCTGGCCTACCCGCCACAAGAACGTCAACTTTGCGATAATTCGTGAGAATACTGAGGGAGAGTACTCGGGGCTTGAACACACAGTGAGTTGACTTTAAGTGAACGCTCACAATCCAATAACTGATTACCTTTGCCTATATAGCCGGTTGCTGGTGTTGTAGAGTCATTGAAGGTTGTTACCCGCGCAAAGACCGAGCGCATTGCCAGGTATGCGTTCGATTTTGCTCTGAAGAATGGCAGGAAGAAGGTTACTGCCATTCACAAGGCCAACATCATGTAAGTGTTGGCATGCTTTCATTGGCCGGCCGCCTTGTGGTAATCATCGTGAGCAGGAAATTGGGTGACGGTCTGTTCTTGAACGTGTGCCGCGAAGTCGCAAAGAAGTATGAAAGCTCTGGTATCCAATTCAATGACATGATCGTGGACAATGCTTCGATGCAGCTGGTGTCCAAGCCTAGCCAGTTTGATGTTATCGTCTGTGGTAACTTGTACGGAAACATCTTGTCAAATGTGGGTGCTGCCATTGTTGGCGGTCCTGGTATCGTCCCTGGAGCCAACTTTGGAAGCAACTCTGCTGTTTTTGAACCTGGATGTCGTCACGTCGGCAAGGATATCCAGGGCCGCAACACAGCGAACCCTACTGCTCTCCTCCTTTCCTCCATTCACATGCTCCGTCACCTTGGTCTTGAGGATCACGCCAACCGCATCTCGCACGCATTGATGAAGGTTATCAAGGAGAGCAAGGTGTTGACGCCTGACCTTGGTGGCGCCCACAGCACTACCGACTTTACTCTCGCAGTCATGTACGTTGATGCATTTCATATTTCTATCGTTAACGATCCACGCTTAACAGTCATTTCCCTGATTTATAGTGGCAACCTCTGAATGTTTGGTATCATAGCTGGTGGACTGTGTTCCTTTTTTATTTTTATTACAAACCCTGCCCGATACCATTAGTCATCGTTATTCGCACTCCTACCTAAAAATACAAACTGGCTTTTGCAAATGTTGTGGTGTTGCAAGTTGTTTGGCCTGCGCGGCGTCGTTGGGAATTCGCCGACACCGCCGAAAAACGCTCCGCCCCCCAAAAACTTTTGCCCGACTTGCTGGCGGTCAACCTGCGGAGACTTTAACCGCTTTTGAGATCAAAAAGCAAGCAAAATTTATTTCTCTCATTTACCCCTTTTGATATATATAGTCACGTGCCTAATTATGCAGTTTAAGATTTCTTGATGAGCTTTTTGTTTTTATCCTTTGGCGCAACGCTGGAGGAGTCTGCGCTTGGTCAAAGACTTTACATTCCATTATACGGACTCGTAGAAAAACGAAACGGAAAGCGATACCCGGAGACCGTTGAAATGACCACCCCGACGACGACCTGTCCTCTCCTCACTCAGTAGTGTGACTTTTATTGCAGGATTCTTATATATCAATGCTTGGAGGGCTTGGGGGCGAATATTATGGATTTACGTGAAGCTTTCGTCGCTGAGCATGTACGAAAAGTAGCAGGGAAGGGTTTGACGACGTACCCGTTTATGGAAAAGTTTGATAATGGGGCTGTTGCGATTATTGATGTCTCTGGTGCGTATGGGACTCTGTTGTGTGTTGAAATATCGTGGCATCCATTAACTGGCAAACTTTGTATAGGATATTCGACGCTTGCCTCATTTTTACAAGACCGATATGGCGCCGATAGTGGTGCTAGGATTCAAAGTTTACTGAACCCCCATTTTTCGGGAATTATTGATGCTGTACATAGGCATGCTGGGAGTGTGGTCAAGTTTGCAGGAGATAGTTTGGTTGCTGTGTGGACAGCTCCGACAGCCGGCAAGGCAAACTCTAAAATCCTAACCGTTGATCCTGAGAACCGTCCTGTCGAACTCCATCCTACCGACGACGGTATGAACTACCCAGCCCATACGGCAGATTCATTCGGAGATATTGCGTCTGCGTTTCTCTGCTGTTTGGAGCTTTTATTGATGGTGGATGTGCTTGAGCGAGATGTCGAAGGAGGTGCCACGTCTCCCGAGCAGCAGATCTTGCAAGGAGTGACAATGCATATCGGATTGGGATGTGGGGTTACAAACCATGTGCACGTTGGGAAGCCGGGAGCTACTTGCGAGGTGCGTCAAGTAATGCGTTGCACGTTTGAGAGAATGTTAACCCGCCTGTTGGTAGTATTTTGTAACTGGAACCGCGGCACGCCAAGCATCTGTGATGCTCGACGTAGCCCGAAAGAACGAGCTTGCCATTTCCAAAGATTGCTGGAATGCGATACGACGCGAATTTCAAACGTCTTGCCCGTTGGCCGCTACTCGTATGCTGGAGCAATTAGTAAAGCCTATTATTCGTGACCAGTCGGTTATCATTCGCTCGGATATCTTTGCGGACAACTACGTGCGTCACTCTCTGACATGGCTTTTGAGTCTTTTTACGGGAATTCTTCCTTCCTCACCAAGCGAACTCAACCTTTTCCGCGGAGCTGATGGACGAAGGTACGAAGAGTACATCAACGCCAGTATTGTGCACCACCTGTCCGGCGATTCTGTACGGATCATCTCGGAAAGCAACGAACTTCGGAAATGCGCAATTGCCTTCGTGCGGTTATCTGGAGATTTGGCAGCCAAAACATCTGGGAACGACGTCGAAGGGCTCCGGATGGCACAGGATGTCATGGAGATCGTTACCGAGACGCTGGAAATATTCAACGGCTGTTTGAGACAGTTCAACGTTGATGACAAAGGGCCGACATTGCTACTGGTGTGGGGAGTGGAAAGATTTGCACATGAAAAGGGCGAGGCGCCATTTGCACTGCACGCAGCATTAAGGATCAAGCGAAAGCTGGCAAGAAGATTTGGAGGCGGATTCTCTATTGGAGTGTCTCAAGGAGTTATCTTCTCGGGCGTGATAGGGTCTCTGAACAGAAGGTGAGTACATTTAGATGGTCATTGGGCAAGTCCGCGCGTATTGATTGCTTCTTGCGCTTTCAGCGATCACACTATCCTTGGTGTTGCTGGTATGTACATATAATCTATCTGCGTGGTTTACTCTTTGATCTCATTTTGTCATTATTCTCTTGAAAGTCAACGAAGCTGCAAGGCTGATGTGTCACCCCCTTGCTGAGAATGGGATCCTTGTCACAGAGGATATATACAGAGACTGCAAAGATCAGTTTGTTTTTGAAGGGGAATCTCATGTCATTGGTATCAAAGGTGGGTGATGTGGTTCTAATAATCTGTTGCCATTTTGTTTTTATTTAACTTATCCTATTAGGTTCACTCAACCCTAAACGTGTCCATTTCCCTATTCGTGCCATAAGAACCCGTCCTAGGAAACCTACGCAGCGACATAGTGTGTGCGAACCAACGTCTCCAGGGCAGCTGATTGGTCGAAAGGACGAGAAGAACATTATACGTGAGACCGTTAGTGATTGGGCGCAAGGTGCCGGCCCTACCCTTGTCATTCATGGTACAACGGGGACGGGAAAGACAACTTTGGGAGACTACCTGATCGAGGAGGCGGAGAAAGTGCCGAATAGCATTGTCTGGTAAGGTCTCTTGCGGATCTATCAGTAATGAAAATGAACGGTATATTAACTGCTAGCATATGATATTTTACGATAGTTTGGGTCGCTCCAATGAGACGCTGAAATATGTTCCATTTTACGCGGTTAGCGTCATGCTCACGACGTTATTCGCTGAGTTGGATCTCGAAGACTTGGCAAAGCGCGCTCGCGAGTACCGACGCAAGACAGTGAGACAACGTGAATGCGTATGCTACTCTCGACAGGCATCTGGTACTCCTGGAGGACTCTGCCCACATCAACAGTGCAATGTCAACACGGAGCGCTTAGCTAGATATCGTAGTCTTGACACTTTAGGAGCAATCTCTTCAGGCAGGGAGCTCCTTACCGCTCCTGGAGATAAGGCAGACCACGTCGACATTCGTCCACCGCCAGGGTCACGAAGGAAGTCTTTCAACTCACCTGGAGGCGTCAGGAATGGCAGTGCTCTATGGATTCCACCGGTGTGGGGGGAGACTGGCGAGCAGGCAATGACGGAACGTGGTGAAGGCGAGGATGATGAAATGCCTAATCCCCAAATATCTGTTCCTACTGGGTTTGCCTTACGACGTGGCAGCGTAGCGCCAGAACCCGAAATGCTCACCTGGTTTGGAGGTCTGGGGGATGAAAAGGTTGCGTGCGGACCAGAGTGCGATCATTCTCCTGAAAAGAATGCTGCAGGTGTTCCATGCGGAGATAAATGTGTACATAAGCCGATGACGAAAAAGTGGGTCTTCAAGATGATGCAAAACTTATCGACGAAGGTGGAAAAAGTTATGCAGTTGCTTGGAGAGGATCCAAAATCATTACCACTGGTGCGTTGGTTGGTAATTGAGAAATACTATGCCCAATTACTTATCGTTAGCTATTATCTAGCTGAACGACTTGATACCCGTCCAATACAACGCGACTCCCTTTACCGCTAACCTACACGGCAATGATCGGAAAATGCAAATCACGAACCTCATAGTATCGATAATGAACAAATTGACTCTGGACATGGAGATACCACTTTGCCTGGTATTGGATGATGCGCAATGGACGGATTCAATAGGATGCCACCTCATAGGAGATATTTCGAGACGATGCCCAAAAGTTTTTGTTTCTATTTTGACGCGCCCAGTGACGGAGTATACGTGCACTGTTCTCGCGCGCGCTATGGAGCGCGTACAGACAGGCGGCGTGCAGGGAGTTGATGTGGATAATGATTGGCACGAGAATGGAAGGGTACCGGCTTTTGTGGTTGACTCGGGTGAGACGGCCGTGCCTGCCACAGTCATCGAAATAGATGGATTGGATGTAAAGCATACGGGGAAGCTATTACTGCAGATTGTGAAGGGGAAATTTCAAGCAGAAATGATCGAAACGAGGCTCGTCGAGGAAATTTATCGGCGAACGTCGGGAAATCCGGTCATGATAGAGATGTTGGGACACAGCATGCTCGACCGGCTGGATTTGACGGTGCAAGATAAAGTTTTGCGAGTAGCTAACTGCAAGGCTATCGCAAGCATTGGGGAACTGCTACCTGTTGATGCTCAATCAGCGGTAGTCGCACAGCTTGACCGAACCTCTTCGACTATGCGTCATGTGCTCTTGGTTGCATCAGTTGCTGGACAGTATTTCCATTTGCATACTTTAGCGGAAATGCTAATTCGTAACCCGGTGAAAGAGCTAACCGACTTTGGATTGGAAACGAAAGAAGGTAGACAACGTCTTCTCAAATTTCTTCGTGCGAATGATTTGTTCCATTTCCTGGAGTACACGTGGAAGGCCCAGCCTGATACTGATAGCGAGGAATCCGAAAGATCTATGAAAGAACAATGCCTGCAGATATCCTTTCACCATTACGTAGTGCATCAGAGTATTTACGGCACCCTAGTCCCCGAACGCCGAGCCCAACTGCACGCGAACTACGCAGAGTATTATGCGGGGGTCCTGCAGAACTGCGATCTTACCGAAGGTGGGGAGCGTGATGGAGCTGTCGCTGCTTGCATTCTTCATCTGGACCATTGCCCTACCCTTGTCAATCCGACCCTCCAAATAACGATTGCCGAGCAAGCATTCAGGATGTACGCGACTCGTGCGATCAATTCCGAAGCGTTCAAAGCGTACGAGCGGTTAGCCCGATTGATAGAAACGCATCCAGATGCCGCCTCCGAGGTCCTCGATCCCGTTCAACGAGTCAGCGTTTATCGATGGATGTGCGAGCTCAGCTCGGCGGAAGTTGACTACCCAAATGCTTGGAATTATTTTTCCCGCGCACTGAAAGAATTGGGCTTTGTACTTCCGAAGGCTAAGAGCATTGGATGGATTGAAATTGTAGCCAGACAGTAAGTTTCATTAAGAGCCGGTTGCATATTCGTTCGTCGTGCCAAGATCGAATGTAAAGTCTAATACTCGCTTTGGCAGAATTTTCACTTTCTACTCTTTACAACGAGTGGAATCATCGGGGGGTAAGAGGAGTAAATTAGCCCTCAAAGCATTGGGGTATGTGTATTCTCTCAGGTTTCTCAACTATCTATTTGTCACTCTAATGCTGTATTGTTTTATCTGTACAGGACTATTTTCCCCCGCTACGCACAGCAACCGGACCTCCTCTACCGCATAGCTGACGAATGCTTGGAACTCTTCGACGTCACAATGCATGTCACGATTCACCTCAATGACATCCTCTCCTTTGCGCTCGTTCTCTTTCTGATGATCAACAGTGCGGAATGCCTCCGGGATGTAGCGCCTACGAAGCTTAGTGTCGCGTATGGCAAACTAGGAATGACGCTCCAGACAATCGGATTCCCCGATCTTGCTCAGTCATATATTGAAAAGGCGGAGACATTGGTGAAGCGAAACTGGTCATCAGTCTCTGGCAGAGAGAAGGCCAGGCTTCTCGGTCGAATCGCGATCATGGCGTATGGTCGTGCAGACTGGGCGCAAACGGAAAAGGATGTGGAAATAGTTTTGGGCATCTTGCGCAGGGACGGGGCTGAGGCATCTAGGTGAGTGTCGCTAACACTGGAGCCATTAGTGATGTTCGAGCAACTTAAATGTCCCCTATATTCATAGGGAGGCAATCGATATGTACAATGTCCAACTGGGCCTGTTTTCCATACACGGGAATCTGACCAAGTTTTTAGAAGGTTTGCACGAGAGCATTCATGCGCGAACATTTTGCGGCAGTTGGTAACCTTTTGCTTCTTTATTATAGTCGCAGAACAGTACTATCGGGTGGCTGTCGACGTGGATGTTGAGTCGCCTCATACTCAGCGTACTTCGATGTGCATAGCGTATGCATACTGGTCACTCGGACGTCCTTTGGAAGATGTGTCGCGCTGGTATGAACTCTCCCGAGCTCAATTGCTCCGCATCGAAGCCGCCCGCCGAGCGGGTGCGACGATTGGATTCGGTCTGGATTTCACCCTTATCAATGCGGGATATTTTCTACGCTTACTGATCGGACGCCTTCATCTTGTCTCGTGGGGCGATGGCGGATGGGAGAACGGGAGAGATATTGCGGACAGTGGGGCAAAGTTAAGAAATAAAATCTTAACGATGGCCGAAGAGCTGATTGATATCATGAGGAAGCTGGAATCCGGCATGTATTACCTCGCCGCGATGAATTGGCTTTTTGTGGCCGTACTTGTCGATTGGGCTTGTCTAATCACGGAAGGTTTAAAGAAGGGCGACAAGGTGAGACATGGTGAAGCAGCAGAGTGTAACAATTGCATTTTCTGACCATTACGGCCCTGTCTTACTAGACTCTGGAGCGTGATCGCTACCTCTGCCGCAAACTGGCGAACTGTATCATTCGTCTTGTATCCCAGTCTGTTCGGTCCCTGCCACAAAGTCGATTTGCCCTCCATTATTGCCGTGGTGCACTGCGCCTATTGTCGCACGACCCGCAGCGAGCTGTCACCGCATGGGAAAAACACATCACAGATATCAAATCTAACCCACGCGCGACGGAGTTCCAGCGAGCAGTCCTTGCTGCCCGGATTGTGCGCGTTCGCCATGTTTTTGAATTGGACAAAACCGAACGAAAACCCAAGTTAAATTTTTGGAGAAAGATGACGAAGAAGGTTAAGAAAACGATCGCCCAATTCTGCCCAATACAGCGACGGAAAAGGAAGAACCAGGCGTGCCCGCTAGCTGACCTAGGAGAAGAAACGGAGGAGGATTACGCAGCATCCGCAAGACGCACATTCAAGAACTTTGGAAATGTTTGGGAGCTCACTCTCTTGGATCGCTATGGTGGAGCTGGCAAGGATTGATAGGGAAATTTTGGTATTTCACAAGTTTTATATTACATAGCTTGAACCTCGTGCTGTTCTTAGATGTATATATCTATATTAGATTTTAATAGTTCGTGTATCAATAATTCATTAATTAAGATATTTTTCATACTTACAATGATGACCAAAAGGATGGAAAACTGCCATATCGTTCTGCTGCTCACTACCGCATTCTGAATTAGTTAGATCATCGTACAGGTAGATATGAGCATGATTGAAACCCTGATCAAGCTATGCTGTCCTGCTACTTTTCAAATCTCTTGTTCACTCTTGTTCAATTTCCTGAGTTTGCGCCTACAGCCAAATTTACAGAGACAGAAGTACAGCCAGGTGTAAAGCGGCTTGCAAAGTCGGTAGCCCATACATGGTTTGATTGCTTTACTTTGGATGCAAAAGAGATTCAACGACACCAGTGCTTGGTCTGGGTACATGTCTGTTGATGAGATCAGGTTTCTGCAGGACATTGCGCGGAGAATCATGGTGTCATGGACATGCGTCCAAGGCCAATCGTCTTCGTAATGATTCGGTTTTAAGATACGGACTAGACAAAGTCCTATTACCTTTCATAGATGAGCAGCGTCCTCCATTTCTACAAATTGCTTCTTGACATGTCAGCTCCCTGGCAAATATTATACTGAAGGCGTACGGCGAAGGATGGTATGTGCGGTTCCGATTGGATGCGCCTCCATCTGCCAGTCGGACCAGGCAATCGAAACAAATCGGTTGTCAATGTCGAATCTGCAAGGGTCAATGTCATATTTACTCTGTGGGCATCCAGCGCAATCCTGGGTCTTGGACCGCTGCGTCCGCAGTTGATACCCGCCCTTGGTGTTGCTGAACCCCGGTGTTTTTGGTCCAACTACTCCCACGCCAAAGGTGATATCGGATTGGATTCGTCAATACCGACCACTTAGCGGAGGTTTCCTCGCATCAAAGCTGAAGAGACAGAGAGACATGGGCTATTAAGAATGAAATGTGTGAGAGCAATGGGGCGGGTTGGTGCTGAACTCGGTTTAATGGGAATGAGTAGTAATTTGGGGCATATTTCGAGTCTCATCCCAAATCCCGGCCCAGATCTTGCCCGTTTTGATCACTTCCTTATGATGTATGTGATTAAAATATTGAAACTACAGTACTTCACTGGGATTTCAAGTTCGCAGCATCGAAATGACGCTTCTATGCAATCCGTTGGGCATCGGCATGGGGAAAAGTGTCCATAGAGTGCTCTGATCGGGAACCAGTTCATGGATAGGTCATTAACATTCTCGAAAAACTCGTATTTCGTGGGCCGGAAAATGGCAACACTGGCCCGCCCGCCAACGGGCAGTTACAAACCCACCTGTGTGAGATTGGTCGAGTCGCCCAGCAATCAGGTAATGATCAAATACCAGCAGCCTGCGGACGAGATAGGGTGCGACGTATAGGGCACAAGATCCCATCTGCCACTCTTTGACTGACCTTGTCGGTGTCATTGCGCTCCCAATACCAACCATTGAAAGTAACTCTTTAAACAAGAGATAGTTCATAACTTGGTTCCACACCTGAATTTATCCTGGAATTTACTTACCTTTACCTTTAACATGGCACACCGCAGGCGCAAGTCCCCGTTTCAGCAAGTTACATGCAATGGTTGTTTTGTCACATTCTTGACAGGGAAATTAAGTCCCACAAGGAATTTGCCAAAGGCATTCTTGGCGAGGGCTCAGGGAGTACACACAGGTGTCGGTGTTTGCGAGGGAAATAATTGGCAAAAGACAAGCTAGAGCTGACAGGAAGAGAATACCACAACTTGAATCAAATATACGGAGATAGATTAAGATTTGTCTCCCTTTTAAAAGAACCAAAGGCAATCGTGTGTGAAACCTCGCGAATTCAGAAAGTTCGTGGACACTCACGGAATCTCCCGCGCAGGGAGCGGAATGAAAACTCCTAGAAGCAAAAAAGTATCTCAAGTCGGATTACTCAGCGCCGCAAGCATGTTGGCGGTAGATGTTTTGGTTATCCATTGGGCGGTAAAATGATGCACACCATGCGCCGGATGTGGCTGGCGCACGTCCTGCCTGTACATACCATGGTTTCAGATGAAAGGGTTGTGCGAATCCGAGCCTGAGTGTAGAATGCGCACATATAAATGCAATGCCCTAACATTTCCGACGTGCAGATTCAAACTCCAGGGTTTACTATGCGCAGGTTCGGATCTGCAATGTATGTCGAGTGACACATCTTCTACTGGGTCACTTCAGCCGATCAAGCGACCAAACCATTTCTTCAACTGACGGTTTGACGATTTTCACGGATGGATTCCAACCAGTGTATTTGAATGTGCCATTCCACGGCTACAAGTGTCATCAACAACCGTATTGGTAACAACAATTGACATGTTGCGAAAGTATGCGAAAGTATATTCAGTATATTCAACTCTATTACAATACACAAATCCGAGAAGTAGACTGACGCAGCGATCCACAACTATTTCTTCATGCAAGTTCTCCCGCTTGTGCGAACATGACCTCAACCTATCTCAGGCAGTAATGCCACCCCGCAGGGCTCGGAAACCCGTTCGCCCTTCACCATCCCTACTCTCCTTCTTCCTCAAAGGTTTCAACCACGCAGGCATCAATTTATTCCGCGCTCTTTGAGAGTCTCTTCTCATAACCCGCCCCCCTCGAGGTAATGTAACGCCAACTACGCCATTCACCACCTCTTGTTGAATGACAAGGCCATCAGTTCCGCAAAACCTTCGCAACAGTTCGTCGCGACGGGCGGGGTCCACTCCTTTGTGGTCGACTTCGAAACGAGCGACTTTGAGCATAGCTCCTTGGAACTGAGCTGCTTGGTCGAATGCGAGATGCACGCACCAGTCCAAGAGAAATCTCTCCGGTGCACCGTCCAGAGAGCGTTCTCGGCGTTGATGTGAGATGTAGATAGCACGGTTGCGATGTACTCGTTGCGGTGATGGTGATGGCAGCGTAATTGGGGGCACGTTGAGAGCATTGTCGGATGCTGTGGCCGGCACAGCTGGATCCTCACACTCATCGTTTTGCATCCCATTGTCCCTCTCATCCGAAGGTTCAATCGCTTCACAAAATCTCACTACGATCTTCCATCCCTCTGGTCCACGAACATCCCTTGCCATTAACCCGCATGGCCCGAGCAGATTTTGATGAAGGTAATACGCGCCAGTGAGTACGATGCATTGATTGAGCGCTCTTAATAGTCGGGCCGTTGGCGAACTCGTTTTCAGAACATTTGTGACAAGGTGCTTGACGGCGATGTGGTCTCCACATGCGCAATAGGAGCTCATTTTTATCTCGTCCCGAAGGGTTGTGAGCGTTGTTTCAGGCTCTAGATGTCGTGCTAGCGTAAGGAGGATGGAAAGGGTATTGAAACGGCTCTGGGAGGAGACATCAGAATTGCTGGGATGATTTGACGAAGCTGGACTGGTATCTTGCTCAATAGAGTTTGGTTTTGTAGTGTCAGGGAGCAGTTCTGGGCTGAGACTTTGCTGGCTGTCAAGCTGATCTACATATTCCGATTCTACAACAGTATTGTCGACTTTCTCGTCCTCTTGGCCTTGCCAAACGCCTGGCTCCTCCACCTGCACAAGCTCATTTCCCTCCCAAATCTCCACTCTATGTGCCAGTCGGGGAAAGTCTTTCCATACGACTCCCCATTCATGTCCCTCTAAAATGGCGCGCAGCTCTTGTTCAAAGCTCGTATCAGAGTGGTCGGCGGAGAGAGCTAACAGAGACCGGGATTCGATGCTCGTGGGTCTCTCAAGGGTAGCTGGTGGCAGTGGTGCGTGAGCCTTTCGACACTTGACTTCCTCTGCTGTCCGAACAGCAAGTGGAATCGAAGCCCTGATACTCGCCATATTATTTGCGACGGTATAAGGAAGGGTGCAGTGCATGCTCTGCTTATGTATTCGGATGCGTTGACGACGTTGTGTGGGCGCGGGAGATCCGTTCTGTGCGCGGGGGGCGGCTGCCAACTCGTCGGAACCTTCGGAGGTTGGCTGCGCCCAAGAGTTGGTATTTCAAACGACGCGTTTGGCTTCTGCTAAAAGAACCCGCTCTTTCTCCTTTTTGAACCAACAATCGCCCCCCCCCCCCCCCCCCC
>QEAR01000021.1:548-32164 GCA_006535965.1 Spizellomyces sp. 'palustris' | reverse complement strand
CCCCCCCCCCGTCCGACCACACGACGGGGACAAAACGATATGTCGGGAGTGACAACGTCCCGCCCTCCCCCACGCTGCCTCGCTTGCAGCGCACAGACAGCCACATATGCTCCATCAACGTGCGGCCATATATCTCTGTGCAAGACGTGTGCAATGAAGCAGGCGACCGGTGGAAAGTGCAAGGTGTGCAAGGAATGGTTCGGAGACGTCAAGAGAATAGTGATGGACCAAAGCTGAAGGAATCGACATTCTTGGTGTGGAATGTAGACAAACACCCCTTGCACAATGTATCCATTTTCCACGCTGTGGATACAGTCGTTGGCAGAGTGCGTCTGTTTACAATGTTTATCTACACAAATCTTGACAAGACAATGCCTGCGCTACGCAAATAGCATTCGGGCCATTTCTCCTTAACCCCTGCTCTACCTGTGATACAATTCTCGCGATGGCCAAAAGTCTTAACGTCGAAGGGCACTTTGTGCCCTTTGCCAGCGCAGACTCTTTGTATAGATTGAAAATGGCATGCTAGACGTAAAACACTTTAGGCAAACAGAAAACACAGCGTCTGATGATAGGAACGCATGCGTATGAACCCACAAATAACATGTGGCTATTCTGAAACCTTAAAGGTACTTTTTTACGCCCAATCATGGCGATATCCGCGTGGGCGAAAATATCATTTAGATAATTACAAAGGGGTCATCGAACATTGATGTGCTGGATACGGAAAATATAATTAAATGGTCACGCCATGAACATCCACTCCCCTCTCCCTCACTCGTAACGCTGCTCTTTGAGCCCGCTGGACACTTTCTGGCTCTACTTCCGTGAACAACAGGCGTTGTCGTTCCCATACGGTGCCGCTTTCCTCTAGTCGGCGAACGTAAAAGATAAAGCCTCCCAAACCACCCAAAAACGTGATCGTGGCAGTCACTAAAATCACTCGTACAGCAGTCGGTGATAGTGTCAAGTGGGAAGAGTCATCCTCCTGCCTCGGGAGCTTTTCATTAGAGTCCATGCAGAGAGTGTATAACTCCAGCATGTGCCGGCGGCCTTTCTTTGGTTTCTTCGATATGTCTGGAAGAATACCCTCCTCAATCTGCATGCGGCGAATCCAATCGGCATACCCCTCTGCTGTAAGGTTATGCATTTTAAAGTTGGATCTGGTTTTGCACGCGTTGCGGTATTCTAGAGTATCGGTCCCTGGAGCCTTGGCATGCTTTTCATTAGCCCGAACAAGATCCGCATACCACTGAGCTTCTTCAGAAATAATTGCGGTGCGTCCGATGTCTACTATCCCTGTCCGGAATCCAGGATTGTGCACAGGAACGATGGAGGAAGAAGTCCTTACCGTACCTGTATATTCCAAGCGCGTCAATCCTAATTCATACGAGTATCTCCTTTAACAGACTTGAGGCCTACCGATAACTTTGAACTTGTCCATTTTCAAACTCTTCAACGTCTTTGCTGTCACGGCATGAAGACTGTACGGCGTCTCGTCGAGCTCCTCATTCACCTTCCCTTCACGACGCACGGCACGCACAAGCACACTCACAGCGTCCTTATTTACGTGGCCGTAGTATGCTCCAAGAATAACATCCGAAAACTCTCCCGTCAGATGAAGGTACCACTTATAACAGTTTCGTCGGTACAAAGGTGTATCGGAGTAGTCGGCTGGAGGTACATGCCCAAGGAGGAATACTCTTTCATTACCATCGCGGGCAGCTTTGAGCTGTGCCTCCAGCCAGGTAAATTGGACATCACCCGGATGAAGCGATGTCGACGGAGCTGTGTCCCGCACGAAGACCGAGCAGTCTGAATCGTTTCCATTAGCGTAAGATAAATGGGCTTGGTTGCAAGGATGACACACCTGATACACTCGGGTTGTCCTCATACCAGTACAAGGTATTCAAACTAAGGCCAATAACTTGACCTTTCACAAGAGTGCGCTTGAACCAGCCGCCTTCTTCGAATGTGGCACGGATGTTGTCGTCCAGGCTTGCGCCTTCGTCTAAAACCGGTTGCCAAGTCTTGTATAATCGCTGGAGTCCAATATTTGGCCCGGGATCCAGAGCATTGGAAGGCCACACATCCCAATTACCAATAGAAGGGACAACGATGGTTCGGGAGAGGTCAAATGTGCGTTGGAGGTAGTACACGATTTCCGAATTCTGGGAAATGACTTCAGAGGCATCGCGTGGAAAAGATTTATCTCGATCATGTCTACTAGAGTCCCCCGTCCAAAACACAAAATCAATATCTTGGTTAGCAAGGACTTCCCGCTTGATGGATGTGAACGTGTCTTCGACAAGAGGTAACGGACTATCGCAGGTTGTCCCCAAGGCACCATAGTGACTGACTGAAGGGGCTCTGGAAGTATCGCTTGATAACTGTGACTCCGGGGCACGATGGCATTGAGTGCTTGGGTCACTGTGCGGGACATAAAATGGGTCGTAGTGGATATCGGTGATGTGAACTATTGCAACACGAAGAACGAGGTGATTAGACAAGTCGCGTGCGTGACAGCTTTCTGACACCTACGAAAACGTTTGGAAACGTGGCTCGGGCGGTTGCTAGATGGTGCTGCGACTGCCAAAAACGGCAGCAGCAGGCCTAAGAGAACGGATGGTCCTTTGTCACGCAGCATTGATGGCGAGACAGCAAAGAAGAAGGGAAAGGCCGTGATATCAGATCCTCCAGGATGCTGCGCCACATTATGACGCACGTGCGAACGACCCACATGCACGAGTTACAGGCCACGACCTTTGCAGGTTCACTATGCAAGCACTTTATAAAACAAATGATTGGACTATGGCCAGGCAAGATACAGTATATTACAATGAATTTACAATAACGTTTCATTCGCCTTTAGATATGGAATCGATGGGTACCACGTCCTCCACCCTGCCCAACCGCACCGGATCTGTGACGATGGGAGATGCATATGCGTGCGTAAATCGCTCATCGTCTTCCTGTATCGTTTGAGTGGGAGCATTGGCCATAGGAGCCGGTTTTGGCAAGGAGGGAACAGCAAAGCTGGACGGATCCGGAGGTTGGTGGTGCTCTTGTCCGGATTGGAATTGCGAAGACATTCTGTAGTAATCAAGACTTCGGTGGGGTTCGTGTGTGCGTTTCTTGTTCGAGTGGTTTGCGGCAGTAGGAAGAGTTGTCGTTGTCGTCCGTCTTTTATACAGCCCATAGCAGCGGGTGTCGTCATTGTGACTTCGTAAGCGATTCTCCGATCGCGCGGTCATGTGATATATTACTTCATCATACGCGTCACGCCTTGCAGAGCATGATGCAGGGTCATCAGGTGCGGCATTTGAAGCAACGCTCCTTTCAACGTTGGTCTTTACTATCGTGGTCACAACCGTAAAAGTCTCAACGTCAAATAATGACTCGTACGCACTCCCATTCTGCAGGCCCCGCTGCAGCTATTCACGATCGGCACCTTCAACGTCACGGAGGAGACGCTAGAGGCGCTCCGAAGAAGCAAGGTGGAGGGAAACACAATTGGGGAACGGCCGACGAGATCCAAGAAGAGTTGCCTCTTGCTAGAGAGTTCGGCGATAGCAACTACAAGAGCGTTACGAATGAGGAAGAGTTGGAGCGTGCTTCTGCGGAAGACCTGAAGAGGTACGAGGAACGGGTTCACGTAAGTATCCATTCAAACCTCGGCGTGATGCCATAGGGGATTTCTAATTAGTTCTCTTTCGCATGCAGGTGGTTTCTGCTGAGGACTTTGCCCGCGAAAAGGGAATTGACCCCGAGACGGCGAAAGAAGTCGCCAGGGAGCACCCAGCTGTATGTAGTCACACTGTCTATGATATGGTAAAACTTCAAGAATTACTCACATTTGCCTGGGCATGCTATAGGCTTAAATTCCGTCACCCCGCAAAGATCAGCTTCCTTGAGGTTGCTGGCGATGAAAGTGGGTAGAATAACCTGAAAAAAAAGACGTGAATAGGAGCTTTCCTGTTGTTTAGTGGGCAGTTGAAGGCAGGTCCGAATAAAGCACGTGTGTCGATCACGTGAGAAGCTGTGACTCGCACCGTTGAACACTGCGTGGAACATTCAAGTTCAACATGTTGTGTTGTGATCCTCGTAAATGAAATGGTACTCATCTTGCAGGATTAAACGCGGACACTAGTCTTCAGTATTGCAGGGGACCGACCATTCAAACAGTCGGAGAGGCTTTACGAATTCCCTTTTTTCTTGCTGCCATCTAAATGTAACGGCTTTGGCCATTGTAAAGCATACGACGTTCAATTTGCCCGTGGCACTACACGCAGCACAACTCTTCCATATTGAAATACTGAAATACATCCTTTCTTGTATGAATGGAAAGCGATAATCCCCTATCAGAGGCCGTCGTGTCCCACCGACGTTCTTCCCGGCTACGAAACGCGCATGTCAATCATAGAAGCGGCAAGGCCGCCTCTGATACCAAGAAAGATGCGGCATATGCTACTCCAAAAGTAGATCGTTGCCGGGAAAGTAGAATTCAGAATGGAAGGATCGTCCGAGGACTAGATGACGTTGACGAGCATGCGTCCATTGACCGAATTGCATGTTTGGCGGATGCATGTGAGGAAAGCCTCACAGCAGGACAGAAGCGGAAGCGGAGCGGGAGGACAGAGGAATCCTCGCGGACCGGTACGGTGCTGAGACAGCCGCAGACGATGTGCGCCAAAGTCCAGAACGACGGCGGGTGCAGTGGCGCAAACGACAGCTTGTCGGTAGGCAGAGCTCAGACTCCTCTCCAGAATGTAGCCCCGCAGTCGCATCGTCTTGGGAGTATGGTGCCGCCAGCAAGTCAAGTTCTGAACGATAGTGACGACGATGCAGACTTGGTGATGGACCCAAGTGATGTCCTCTGGAGCTCTCCGTCTAAGAAAACTAAAAACCGGGCTACCGGTAAAGGTACAGAAAGAATGATGGAATGGTCCAGGACCATCATACTTTTCGAGTTGTGTCAATGGCAAATGGGTTGATACTGATGTTCTGTTTTGACCTTACAGCAAAGCGACCGAGCAAGCCTGCGGTAAAGGGAGGAAAGCGAGATTATCACGCAGGGACATCCTCGGTGGCTGCAAGTAACATAAATGGTTGCGCTGGGTATGCATGGGCGCGGATGTTATCCCCATTGTAATTTAAGCTCATCCATTCGTTCCAGATCAGACAGCGATATAGATCGAGGAGACGCGAGGTTTGCAAAGCAAGCTTGCTACAATGGTCAGGTTTCTTTATCCACCTCTAAACGTGTATGTTCATCGGTGCAGCCTGCGAATACCTGGAGAGGCTGTTCTGGCGTTCTTTGCGGAAGACCGACGATATTATCCCGCCCAAATTAAGAGCTACAATCCTACTACGGCCAAGTATAAAGTCTCGTTCGCTCAAGGCTATACCAGATCTTTGCCAAGAAGCAAGTTCCATACTCAATTTGAGAGGGCGTTTAAAATGGTTGAGGTAAGAAGTAACTCCCTTCCCTGTCGCCAACTTGATTTGCCACGATGACACTGCCTCCAGGTCGGCGATATACGGGGTTATTACTATCATTCGAACGAGTCACCGCGTCGCAATGAAAATAACTCTCCATTCGCGTGCGAACTCGACGCCGTGCTGCCCGCCATTGGGCTGTTGCTTTCTGGTCCTGTCGATCAATGCCGTAGAGCGGACGCATTCTTCAATGGAAAAGTGAAGCAATTAGAACACGGTCTCTCCTATGGACCATTCGAGAAAGACCAGATTGATATGGTGGTACGCGTGGTGAAGGAGAGATTCTTTGCAAGTCTTTTTGCAGGAGGGGGAGCGTCGGCCGAAGAAGAAGGGGATGAATTGGACAACAAGGGTCCGATGGGAAACCGGGACCCAAGAGATATTCTCAAAAGTGAAAGTGCGAGGACTTCAGCATCTGGGAAACAAACCGACTCTGGGCGACTACCTTCTCCTCCACCATCTCAGTCAAGACATATTCACCCTGCCCCAGCGGAAACAGAGGGCTGTGCCATAGAGCCAAATACATCCAGTTCGTCCGATGAGATTAAGCATGACAAACCAGCCGACTTGAAGAGCGACATTTCTCGCAGCGAAGATCGAACAGGCTGTCTTTCAGAATCTGGGTCACCGTCGCCTCTTGCACTTCTATCCACACCGTTGAAAGCCGACAAATTTACCCGCCTGGTTCTGCTTCCTGAGGCTTTGGTTCGAATTATCATGGCACGAAATAACCAAACCTACCAGGAAGCGGCAAAAGAGTTACGAATATCTGTTACACGGAACCGGTTGAATTGGGTGGAAGAGGTAATGACTGCTTTGCATTGCGTAGTAATGGGAGAAGTGGTCGGTAAAGGTAGAAGAAGGTTGGAATGCGACTAAGAGGTTTTTAGCTGTATTATACTAATGCCAAGTATTGCATGATATCCCGTCGCCGGCTTGTTTGTGCATTTAAGATATGCCCACCCTTCCAGACGGGATGATCCACCTTGAGGTATTCTAATGTGTACCTAGGCGACGGAGGCTGGCCCAAGCTATGATCATCAGTGACTACAATGACACCTAGCCCTTCCGTGCCTTGCCACGACTGGGGGAAGCTATTGGGACTACAAATCCCACACCTCAATTTTCCTCTCAAATGCTAGGTAAAGATATCGCTCGTGCAAACTTATGAACATCCGCATAGCCCCTACGTCAATACTTCTTCCCTTGAACTTTCCTGTTCTCCTCTTCTTGCTCGTCATCCACGTCCATATCGGCATCCCAATCTTCATCCTCATTCAAACCCTGCACCGTCTTCCATACCCTCCTACCCCAGTTCCTGACCTTTGTCCACTCTCTCTTCTCCACCCGATCTTCCACCACGCGCCATAGGAAATCAACCCCATCAACCCACTTGGATAATAACTCTCGAAGCGTATTTCGCGCTCCGCGGGTTGAATTCCAGTATGGAACGGCAACATCACGTACTTTGAGCAACACCTTATTCTCCGCAAGGTTTAGGCGATCCCACAAATGTAAGAACTCCTTCTGAGCAGTTTGAGAAAGACGAAGCGTCAGCGCTCGTGCATCTCGCGCATATACCGCCATACGTGCTCGAGCGACTGGCAAATTGTTTTTGAGAGCAACCTTCGCGTCATGGAATGCGTGTCGCAAAGACGGACCGACAACATCCACCAATACCACCATTGCGTCACGCCACTCTTGTCGCACGCGTTCCAGCCATGGGACGACATAAAACCGTCCAAAGTCCAACACCGCTCGGTACTGCTCGGTATTCTTAAACTGTGTCCATTGACGCTGTGCACGATCCTTGGCAGGATGCAATACCACATTGACCTGCTCATACAGAGGGACGAGAACGGGCTGACTGTGCTTGAGGACTTTATCTTTCGTAAGTGCATATGCAGGTAGGACCTGACTGTCCCAAACCTGTTCCCGGAACTTGGCCACACGCGGATCGTCAAGAGGACACACTCTGTTGGAGCCTGGTTCACACAAAACGTCCAAAAGCGAGCGGGACAAGCAAATTGCGAGCACGATCCACAAGAACGTCCGCAGGAATGAGCCCAGAACGCTCCGCGGCTTTCTTGAGAGCATCGTACTCAGCGCCTGAAATAGTGATCGGTTTTTTTTTAAAAAAAGACCATTATTGTAATTGACACAGCAGTAAACACATTCATACGCTTACTTTTAAATCGCGATTAGCAGCTAGCAGGTCTTGTTTAGAATGATCCGGATGGACTACCGCAATCTCTGTTGGCTTATGCCCTGATCTCTCTCTATCTCTTCGTTTTGCGATCCTCTTTAACAATCCTTCATTGGCTTGTTTGATGTCGCGAACGGCGTAGCACACTTCCGAAAGACGTATCTATTGGTTCCATTAAATACCAATCAGCTACAAGATAGTAGGTTGTCCTCAAATAGGTTACATACCATTTGCCAGACCTTGCCATGAGGTCTTTTCTTGCCTTCTTCTGTCAACCTCCGCGCCAATAGACGGCTTTCGTCCAGGTTGCGTTCATACATCGAAGTCCAAGCTGTAAGCACGCGCGAATGCAGACCTTTTCCACCCTTCGCGGCAGTCCTGCGGAGTGGGTTTTGCGAGGTATCCGATGCAATAATCCAGGTTAATGTGTCTAGCAGCTGTTTTGTACCAACATTAGTCACAAAATTGGCTTCAAAAGGATGACATAACGGCATACCTCCTTGCGCACAGCGGCATCCCTTTCACATCGCAACTCATCCAAAAGAAAGGTGAATGCCCTTTCGGGTGTTTCATTGGTATACACAAGGGGTGGTTTCGTATCGACACCAAAAGTCCATTGCTAATGTTCCATATCAGTCATGATCTGCTGGTTCGCCTGCCACATCTTGCGCTCTTTGTCATGAATTGCACCCTGTACCTTGATCATATCATAGGCAGTTCTAATGTTTGCCTGCATCTCATCTCCCTTCTTTCTTCGCCGCAATGCAGACTGTTCAGAGACAGCAACTCTCATCAACAGTACAAAGTCACGAACGCTGATCGAGGGTAACCCCTTTCTGCGATCCTCTCTGCGCTTTGATTGCTGTATTATATCCAAGCTTTCGACTTAGAGTTAGCACTAGCAAATGCAGTTTCATAATACGTTCTGATTACCTATGCAGCAAACGCTGCATATAATCTAAAGCCGCCTGCTGAACAGAAATCGCGACGCTGCTGCCGGCCACAGAGTCCTCCTCAATTCCTGTCCTTCCTCTTGGCGACGTGATGTCTGGAGTGGAGAACAGTGGTAGCAAGAATTTCATCCAATCTGAACAGACGCGGTAAAGGTCGATGAATATTTAGTTGAGTGACATTGGTTCCATTCACACTTACACTTAAGCCCAGCGGGATGCGCCACATGGGTTGGACTTCTGCCCACACTTCCGTACCTGCTGACGGCAACTCGCTGTTGGGAACATATCCATATAAGGCTATGTCCAACAGCCGGGTTGGTTCCCAAAGTTGAAGAGTATGTCTCGAACATTTCGTCACCAGAAGTGCGACCTGATTTTTCGGAGATAACATCCTCGAAAAACATATCCTCATATTTCGATGCAATGAGCTGCAAAGTGAGGGCGTAGCCGATAGAAGCATTGCTTAGCGATGACCCGGTCGCAAGCGCTGCAGAGTATTCAAGGGACCACTGGAAGTGAGGAACACAGAACTCGGAAGAGACTGAGACCCAGGCACCAGCGCATACCTTTCTTTTGCAATTCAATGAGATTCTTCACTACACCGGGTAAGTCTGTGCAGACATCCAGGTCACTCAAGGCGCCTATTAACACCCGTTTGACCGGCTCTGGCGTGAACGTTATTGGTCCTGGCGATTGGGAATCAGCTTAGTTATCCAGGAAAAGTCTGAAGTGGATGCACCAACCTTGCCCTTCCCACTTTTGTAATGAAAAATTCTTCCCAAATATTGGCACGCGCAGCTTCAGCTGTTGTGCTATGATACGATCCAAACCTTCTGCCAGTCCTTTGACAGGCTCCGGTGAGGGCTTCTTCACAAAGGCTCCCACTAGACTCTCAATCCTGACAACATCCAGCTACGAGCCGCCCGAAATGCAAGATGTCAGTCGCTAAGGACACAATGTGGACCCTGATGGTCGTCTCCCTGAATGAAAAATAGTTCGGCCCCACCACCCTGCTTTCATATACCTGCTCACCTTAGTTAGCCCTTCCAAACCCTCCGTATGTGAGGTTCCCGAATCCGCTTTCTTCTCAATTTTCTTAGCGTTTTCCTTTGATGTGACCGGCTGCGGCGTGGCACCGCGGGATCGTGTCTCCGTTCGGATGGGCGTCGCGCTTGTGACATCGGGAACAATATGTTGAGGATAGTCAGGCTCCCCAGTCAAGTCTGTCACCTCGTGCTCCTCGTCTGAAGAACGTTGACGGAGCCCTGACCCATCCAGTAGCGGTGCATTGGCAAGTGCGGCAAAATACCCTGTTGAGACGCAGATCGACGGCTAAGCATGAGCAAGCATGGTTGCTCAAATAGACAGATGGCACCTACCACTAGCACCAGAAGAAGTTTTATTCAACGGTGTCTTGGAACCCATAATGCCACTGTTCCTACTGGGACGCGGAGATCCCGCTGGCGACTCGCCTTCCTTCTTCGTTCTCTTATTAACAGGCACAGTCTCCCAGGAGGACATTATACGCAGAGTAAATGGGTAGTGGCGCAATTATGTGAACGAAGACTTCAAACAGATGTGGAATGAGGAACCCTGCTATTGATGCTACGTAAAACGTTATGATCACAGAGAGCTGCTATCGCGCTTACTGGCGCAGGTGTGAGCCAGTGAGGCACGTGATCCGCATCTGTTTTTATTCCACTATCTATAAATACCATGCGAATGCTTCTCGAAAAGCTTGCTCTCCTCCCTCCTCAATGATGCCACCATGACAAGGCACTATCCTCTCAAATCGCCAATTCTCGGCTATGTATTTTACATCCTTCCGCATTTCTGCCACATTGCTTGTATTGAGGTATCGAGAAAAGAATCGATGCATCCCGCTGTTAGGCTTCAGTGTCGAGTAAATCGCGCGCAAAACAACGTTGAAGGAATGCCCTGGTGGATATTGGTCCGTAGGCGGCATATTGAAGAGAAGATCTGCGGTGAGGAGTGTATTGGTAGGACGATGGAGATACAAGGTATCTTGATTTCCAGATCCAGCGAAATGTCGATGTTCGATTTCATTTTCGAACCCGAACAGTTTGTCCACGCTTCCCTTCTCTCCCATGATCCCATCAAATTCCAGGTCATTCCTCTTTTCTCTCAGTCCAGGAACCCCAATGATCTTGGCCTCTGGCCATCTTTTTTTGTATTCCCCAACGTAAAGGTGATGGACAACATTGGGACACACTAGATATTTGACTCCTCCAAGTTGCTCCAGCTTTTCTGTTGTCGGAGCGTCAAGTGGCGTGGGCGAGAGCAGAAAAAGATCGCCGTTCCCCAGGCGAACAGCAGACATGCGGATGCCTACGGGGAATACACTAAACCTCGAAAATGGCCGTGAAAACGTAGTTATCGATGCATCCAGGGTGCGGATAATGGTCGGCGCTGATGGTGAGGATGTCATCGTTTTCCTTTCTTGTTTTGTTTGATAGCTTCTTTTGGCAATGGAGCCAGAATATGTCCAAGGTTTTAACTAGCGCTCTGTATTTTATACCTTCTTGATTTTCCGCCTGTGTCGTGACATCATCATCTTCTACCACGCGTCTACCAATGCGTCAATGACATGCGCAAACGACGGCGGAGTGCTGCAGCTTTCAAAGGCTTCTCTCCAACCTGACTCGTCGTCCACGTAGTGTACTCACGATCATGTACGGTTCGAAACCCGAAATAAATTGGCATGGAAAACTGTCGTACTGGCCTTGAGTCGACAGGACTGTTCTCATAATTCGGCAGCACCAAATAATGCCCATCTGCAACGCTGATCCAGCAACTTGCGCAAGTTCAGGCCGCTCAGGCTCAGATAGCTGGCGGGAGGGCGAAACTTTAACCTCAGACAGCAACATGCCAACGGACAGTCAAATATTGTTCACAGGATATTATCGGTGCAAGAATACCAGGGCAAAAATACTAATTATGGGAAATATTTTAAATACAATGAACCGTATCTATCACTTTCGTCGTTGATAAAACGCTCTCAGCGAGCATGCTTATTCAGACTTTCTGAAAGACTCTGCAACTCTACACATGTTGCTCAAAGCGCGCTCAGTCTCGGGCCACCCACGCGTCTTCAGACCACAGTCGGGGTTAACCCAAACCAAATCCTTTTTCAAGTACTTGAGCATCTCTTGCAAGCGTTCCCGCATCTCTTCTTCGGAAGGAACACGGGGGGAGTGGATATCGTAGAGACCAGGGCCGATGCCGTTGGTATATCCATATCGCTCGAATGCATTGAGAAGCTTGAGATCGGACTTTGAGTTCTCAATAGTAATGGCATCAGCATCAAGAGCTTGGATCGTGGAGAAGATGTCGTTAAAGTCAGAGTAGCACATGTGGCTGAATAATGAGACGAGTAGTTTAGCACGTACTCCAACATGTTCAATGACCAAACCAATAACTTACGTGTGAATCTGAGTGGTGTCCTCAACCCCAGTGGAGGAGAGCAAGAAGGCACGAGCAGCCCAGTTGAGGTATTCCTCCCAGTCCGAGTGACGAAGCGGAAGACCTTCACGGATGGCAGGCTCATCAATCTGGATGACGGGGATGCCAGCATGCTCTAGATCTTGTACTTCTTTCCGAATAGCCAAAGCCAATTGGAAGGCAGTGTCGCGGCGCGGTTGGTCGTCGCGGACAAATGACCACTGGAGCATGGTAACGGGTCCAGTGAGCATACCCTTCATCGCTTTTTGGGTCTTGGATTGGGCGTATTTGGACCATTCCACGGTCATTGGGTTGGGACGAGAGACATCACCGTAGATGATTGGGGGTTTGACACATCGGGAGCCGTAGGACTGCACCCACCCGTTCTGGGAAAATACGTAACCCTTGAGATTTTCTCCAAAATACTCCACCATGTCATTACGCTCAAACTCGCCATGAACGAGGACGTCGAGACCGACTTGTTCTTGGAACCTGATGCACTTGTCAGTTTCTGTCTTGATGAAGGCTTCATACTCGGCAGAGGTCCATTCGCCCTTCTTCAACTTTTGACGAGCGACGCGGACTTCCTTGGTTTGAGGGAAGGAGCCAACAGTGGTTGTGGGAAACGGGGGAAGGTTAAGCTTGGCCTGCTGTGAGGCGGAGCGCTGCGGAAAGGGAGACTTGCGCTTGAACATCTCCTCAGTGACAGCCTTCATCTCAGCCTGGACCTGAGGGTCATGAATCAGCGGTGAGGTACGGCGAGCTTGCATGCTTTTGCGGTTGGCGCTGAGAGCGGCCGCGACCGCGTCCTCTCCTTGGTTTACAGCCTTGGTAATAATGGCGATTTCGCTGAGCTTCTGTACGGCAAACGATAACCAGTCGAGAATGGTTTTATCCATTTTTGTTTCTGCCTCGAGGCTGTGAGGACTGTGCAGCATGCTGCAGGATGGGGCGACAAAGACTTTGTCAGTACCAAGTAGGCCAACAGCGCGATGGACAGTGGCAATCGCGGCGTCCAGATCCACTTTCCAGATGTTACGGCCGTTGATGACTCCGACGGACAGGGCAAGGTTTTTGTCCTGGGCTACCTTGAGAACGGCATCGAGTTCCTCAGGAGCTCGAACGAGGTCGACGTGAAGAGCCGCAATGGGCAGGTTGGCAACAATGTCGAGGTTCTCGCCAAGACGGCCAAAGTAGTTAGCAACCAAGATCTTGATGCCAGAGACCGCAGATAGTTTGGTGTAAGCTTTGGAGAAGTGGTTTTTGAACTCGGCGGGAAGGTCAAAGGTCAAGATTGGTTCGTCAATCTGGACCCACTCGGCCCCGGCGTTGGCCAACTCACGAAGAAGGCTCTCGTAAACGGGAAGTAACCGATCAAGAAGGCTAATGGGATCGAACGATTGACCTTTGGCAGCTTTGCCAAGGCGAAGGAAGGAAACAGGACCAAGAAGAACGGGGCGAGTCTTGATACCGAGAGCCTTGGCTTCCACAAACTCGTCAATGGGCTTGCGCGAGCGAAGGGTGAATTCTTGGCTTGCTTGGAATTCGGGTACGATGAAGTGGTCTTGAAATGAAATTTGTGTTAGCCTGGTGCCATTTGTAAAGCAATGAGGCAGATACATGTCAATGCTTACAGTTGGTATCGAACCACTTCTTCATCTCCATTGCAGGAACGTCGATGCCTTCCTCGGGCTTTTGAAGTCCCCGGCCCATGGCAAAGTAGGCCTCGAGGGGGAACTTGAGACCCTGGTATTTTTGTGGGATGACACCGAAAAGGAGCAGATGATCGAGGACTTGGTCGTAGAAAGAGAAGTCGTTTGAAGGAATGTGACCATCCTGGACGCCGGCATTCTTTTGGGTGCTCCAGTGCTCAGCGCGCAAGTTCTTTGCGCCGGTAAGGAGTGCCTTTTCATCGAGCTTTCCATTCCAGTAATTCTCAACCAGCTTCTTCAGCTCACGGTTTGCACCAATGCGGGGGAACCCCAAGTTTGTTGCTGTGACCATTGTGATTGAAGATCGATGAAAAGATGAGATGTAGTGCGTCGGTCGGGAGGCTTTTTGAGGTACGAGTAAACCAAAAGGTGGAATCCTTTTATAAACGCGCAGCGGGAAGCTTGTGGGGAAGGATAACCCCATCGATGGGGCAAAGGGTCAAAGGCCTGGAGGAAAGGTTGGGCGTTCTCCCCACAAACTACCTTCGTCATTACGCGATCGGCCATGCATGACTGCGCCACAGGCCCCAAATATGGGGAAATTATGGTCTTGTATCACCTTTCGCGCCCCAAGCTTTTGAAAGCTTTTGGGGAAGCAACACGCGCGCGACAATGGCGGCTGACGCGAAACGTGTGGTGAGAATACGCCCAAGGGCAAGACGCGGGCGGGAGTGGCAATCGCTGAGCAACGCAGCTTTGACTAGCAGTGATACGCGGCCCAAGGTGTTACGATGGGCGTTCGCCAATGAAGGTACTGGTTATATGGGAATTGCAAGGATGGTGAACTGACGAACTGAGTAGTCTGTGTCAACGGCGACCTGGACCTGCCGCGGACTAGTAAGTACTAGTACTGTCGAAGATTGTCATTTGCTAATCCTTGGCGTTTGGCCCTGGCCTGTTTTCCTTGTCTCAGTAACAATGAGTCCTACTGCATACTGGTTAATAAACTGCTTTTGACTACTGTGCAAGTAAATTGGGCATGAATGTGGGCTCTCCTTTTGGTTTTCAAAGTTGTGTAAGTCCTTCCTACCCCAAGCAGTACCCCAAGATCTTGAGCGCGCAGCTAAGCTCACGTGCCCAACATGAACGGATGTCCGAAAACACCCACTGATTTTGATGTTGATACGAGCGACTTACAGGTAAAATGCGCTCCACAGAATATGCTACTGGTTTATTTAGCCCTCCATCCTTGTTCCTGCGGCACGGCAAATTATTTCATGTACCAGTGACTGACATCTCTCCATCAAATACTGCAATACAGACTGCCCGCGAGCCTTCTCCATTTCCTCTTGCTTTCGTCCGGTTGGAACAAAAACATTCCCGTCTTTTGCCAGCCCAATATCGAATAGTCGATCCAGATATGTGTCAACGTCACTGTCGTTGAGGACTAGGCTAGAATCCGATTGAGTCATCAGGTCCGTCATTAGCGACCGCAGGGATTCATAAATAGGCGCCAAGTCTTTGTCGATCGGTTCGAATCGAATCATAAGATTATAAACTTGTTCCGATACTTTGTGAAAAAGGTTCTTGAGGGCTCCTTGCCCCGGAAGAACCATATTGACTGGTTGGCCTGGTACAACAAAAGCGCCGTCTACGCGGTCCGCATCGATCATTTGAACTTCGTGTTCCAGTGGCGTAATGTCGGACAAGGTACAATCCTCGTGAGCAGCGAGATGCGACAAATGTTTGGAGATGGTC
This sequence comes from Spizellomyces sp. 'palustris', assembly GCA_006535965.1. Lineage (NCBI taxonomy): Eukaryota > Fungi > Chytridiomycota > Chytridiomycetes > Spizellomycetales > Spizellomycetaceae > Spizellomyces > Spizellomyces sp. 'palustris'. The sequence continues at coordinate 16,634 of QEAR01000021.1, read as the reverse complement.
ACTAAACGATCGTGAATTGGCATTAGCTGTGGATCAATATCTTCAGTGAGGTTATCAAGGTGGCCAATTCGACGATCTGCGGACAAAATGGGAAAAGATCAATATCAGTCTCGCAGCTGGGACATGTTCTGACTTACGAATTTTATTCAACGTTGACATCATGATAGCTTGCCCCGTCGGCAATTCTGATCCTATAGTTCCTGAACAAGGGGCCGGAGGTCGCTCAGGATTGACAAACGCCCCATTCCTCATGAACTTTGTCTCGATTTCCAGCACTCTCTCTTTCAAATGATTTACATCGTCCGCTGTGAAAGCACCAGATTGGTCCATCTCTACGCAGCGGCGTAATATAAGTGCCAGTTGCTCGTAAACGGGGTAAAGCTCTTCATCGATGCGACTGATTTTCCCCCAGGTATAGAATAACATGGTCCAGATGGTATCCAAAACCTCATCAATGCGATTGCGCTCTGCATTAGGATTGGACTCGCGGACCGCACGCAGATTGAACATGATCTATTGCAGCATTTTTGCAGTTTTCGTGAATCCCACTCTGGCTACTCACACGTATTATGAAACTTACAAGAGCGAGCTCATCTGCCTTATTGTTCAAATCATTCAAGGTCAGAGTATTCCGAGTATGATGCCGAAGTTTCGAAACTGGTTGGTTGTCAAAAAGAGTTCCCTAACATGTCCCTAACTAGTTGAATTTTTACATACAATCATGCCTGAACTGAAACAGCTTTTGCAATATCGGTTGTTCGTCAACCGGTACTGAGTGCCGATCCTCGGATTTGACGCCTGCTTTGCCTCTCGCATGGTTAGGTTTTGCTGCAATGTCTGGCATATTGTGTGATGAGGAGAGGTTATTTTTTGGTTTGGAGGACTTTTATAAGGGGCCATGACTGGAAATGACACATGATGATGGGTCACCACCCTCCAGTCGCGCGAGGATCCAAGTGGTCGCGATATGCACTATTCAGAAAATAAAGGTATCCCATTTCTTTTACTAACAAGGGCGCAATACAACTTTATGTTGGCCAAGAGTCGCCGAAAAAGCATCCTTCTGCTCGTGCTCTTTTCTTCATCAACTCATAAGAAGCCGGGTGCAATATCCAATGACAGCCGGTTTCCAAACACTGCCCGACAACACAGAAAGAACAATTGCCACGACACCTAGAGACCTTTGTTAATTTTAAGCTGCTACTGTACTGGCGGCTTATTTCGCTGGCATGTCAGTTTGCATCGACCTGGTCTGATACCAACCTGCCCTCAGGCTGGCAATGTGTTTTCGCGGACCAACACCCACCCTGACTCGCAACCACACAAGAATTTTGCGCCAAACAAGCATGATCTTTGGTAACACTCCTTACTATGGAGGAGCATCGTTGCGAGCGAACCCGCATATGCGTGCCATTGACTTTTGACTTTCGAAGATTTGAGCAGCAAAAAGTAGCTCAGACTTGTTGGTCCGAAACACGTGAATTCGGACAAACGCCTCTAGAAACTCCTACGTAAAAAAGTAACGCGCTCCAGGTTTTGAGTAGAGCAGTAAGGGCGTCGCGGAGAGGCAGACGTTGCGCGAAAGCAACGGTTAAATGACAACCTTTTAGTACCTCGACACCTGAACCATTTTTTTTTGCCACCTGACGGTTAGTTTTGTCGTAGCTCAGCCAGTTCGATCTCTGGTAAAATGTCCAAATTCACTCTTCAGTCCAATCAGCATTGCCGTGTCTTGCTCATAGCTGGGAAACGGGTGTATGTGAGAGCCACAGCCGCAAGTAGATGTAAGTACTTCCGAGAATGCCCCGCTTATTGTCGTGAGGCTTGACGATGGAGGCACTAAATCCTACTTCGCCTTCAAGCGCAAAATATAGATTAGGAGTTTGTTGGAAGAACCACTGCAGGTATGGCCAATTCCGCGACTAGTTGGATTTGAGGCCGTGCTGCTGTTTGATTGCCTGCCTTATACACTCTATTTAACAATTGATCACTGCAGCATTAGCTCCGCTCGCTAACAGACCAAGTCGATGAGCGGTTTCACCACCATGGTTCAGGACAAATCTCTGCTCGCCGATGGAACCCCTCTCAGATCAAAGCGACTTGTACATCAGCGAGATCCACCAAACCATTCATCACACGCTGTTATTTTTGAGGGAACATATAAGATCCCGCTCCCTGATCACGATGCTGACGACGGTCCGATAACGCCCGAATCTGTTGAAGTTCCCACATCACTTCTCAGGAAAAGACCACGACTGAGGTCCGATGGGCAACGCACTGAACTATCCACTAAAGGTGATTTTGAAGATGAGGACGCTTGGACTACCACATTCAAGCGCAAATCGCGTACCACTTCAACATTTCAGGGACGGTCCGCTAACCGCGATGTATCCCCCGCTATCTTTCCATTAGTTTTACTCCCGGAGGCCAGAACGTCGTGTTCTTCTGTTACGCAACAGATCAGAGACTTTTTTTCTTCACCTGTGCCGGCCCTGTTTTGCGGCACTGGGGATAACGGCTGGGAGTTGGGGGGCATTTTAATGGAGTATCATCTCCGCAAGCTGGTGGATGCCGATATCGGTGGCGATCTGCGCCATGCTGCTGGGTGGGGACGTATGCCAACTCAGTTGAGCCGATGGGTGTCGTACGCAGAAAGAAGAGTGTTAGACGAGGAGCGAGGGACAATAGAACGGGCACGGAAGAGGGTCAAGTTGCAGAAAGGGGACACGATTAATCCACGGACGGGAATGCGCCTCCCAAAGCGTGGACCGGGAGGTAAATTCTTGCCTGCGTCTGCCGCTGAACATAAGCGCCACAGATTAGGCAAGAAGAAGCGCCCAATCAGCAAAGCACACAAATCAAGTCAACAGTGGACACGCCTGGCTGGTGCGCTAGCGCGAAAAGCCGAGGCAATATGGGACGGTCCGGAAGAAATGAAGGCCTTGTACCAGAAAAAGAGGTATCTCAAGGCAGGGCTGTACTCCTCCGTCTACAAGAGCGACAACTTGTCCAAACTACGGCCGCGTGCATATCAAACCCGCTTCAGCTTTCCATTGCCTGTGAATCATGGAACAACCCTACTCCAGGAAGAATTTGACTTCGAACTCCCCTATGATATCGTCACACATGTCGCTCTTCTTGGTGGTCCCACGGCTGTAAGTCAACGGTTTCATTGGGACCCAAATTACGAAAACAGATTCATGACGCAATTACAGTTGAAGGCGCAGGCTACCAAGAAATCACCCAGTCCATTTTACAGGATCCAGAAAAGTAAGGAGCGTACATTACGTCTTCAAATTGTCCCTGTCCTTATATTAACGCTTGCATTTCAGATATTTTTGTTGACCGAAAGCCGCATAAGACAAAAGAAGTTCCCGTTTGCCAATGCGAGGTCCCGTTCAACAGTGACCCAGCTTGTAGGGATAATTGTCTGAATAGGTGCGCAACTGGATCTTTTATACGACTCGTGTGACAACCGGCTCACATGCTTTTAGATGCATGTTTATAGAATGCTCTCCAAAGCACTGTCCTGCGAATGAAAGGTGTTCGAACCAACGATTCCAAAAGCGAGAATCAATAAAAGAGCTGGAGGTTGTGTGGGTAGGTCTTCAGTATTCTTAACCTTGAATGACATCGCATTCTAATTCAGGTGTTGTAGACCGCTGTTCGGGGACATGGCCTTCGAACAAAGGTCAACATCCCACGTGGCAGTATGGTCATAGAGTACCGTGGGGAGATCATATCGCAGGATACATGCATTGAGAGGATGGAAACAATCTATAAGGATGTTGAAAATTACTATTTTCTGAATTATGCCAGAGGAGAAGTCATCGATGCATGCCGGAAAGGGACAGAGGCCAGGTTTGTTAACCATAGTTGCGAACCGAATTGTCACATCGAAAAATGGTTGGTTATTTCTTCTTTTTCACCGGAGATGTGGTTATCACGTTAGTCGTTCTCACACCAATGTGTGTCATATTAGGCTGGTGGATGGGGAATATTGCGTCGGCCTCTTCTCTTCTGAGGATATTTTCGCAGGCTCCGAGCTTACCTACGATTACCGATTCGAGGCGTTCGGACCCATGCAACAGTGCCTGTGTGGAGCGAAAAGCTGCCGAGGTACAATAATCTCAAGACTACCTGTTCATGATGGTGTGCAATTGCTTCCCAAAGGCCTTTTATTAATAACGACTTGGTTGGTGGTTGGTAGGCTTTATCGGTTTGAACAAGAAAGTTGAGGCAAAGCAAGATCCTGGTAAAATTACATGATTGCTGGTTGTATCCTGACCGTTGTATCATTCGCTTATTGCCTTCATTTTTGTTTCTCTTAATTCAAAGCAAAATCCAAAAAGACCGGAAAGCAAGGGAAATCGAAAGCTAAATCCAGCAAGGTTAAACGGATCAAAGTAAAATCCTACGAACGTGAATTTTGGTTGCGCAAACATCAGAGAGAAAAGCTCGCTAGTCAATACAAGGATGTTTTGAAGAACCGCGGATTCTATGCAGACACTGGGCTATTTTTGGTTCGAAATATGGGAAGTGTAGTGGCAAAGGAATTGGGTGAGCGTCATGTGAGTGCTCCAGGTGGTTCGACACCTAGCACTACCCGCAATCGACGAGCCGGAAGTGGTGATGATGACGTTGTTGATGCAATTCCAAAGTTGTCGCCGGATATCGTAAGGCGAAGGCGTAGAGGCTTGGACGCTGTCATTGAAGACCTGTGGCTAGTGAGGAAAGCTCTGTTCCCCGGTGATACGATGGGAAACAATATTGCAGACGGGGGCGCATTAGAAGACGTAGAACTCGAGCCTTGGAGTGATAATGATGACATGTCACTCAGCTATGTGGAAGCAGATGATTCAGCAGCTTCCTCTGACGAGGGTGACCATGATGAATTTGATGAATCGAGCACCGAGTCGGACAGTGCTGCCGACTCGGAGGGCACTCCCGGAAGACATCCAGCACTGCAAAGTAAGAAAGAGCTTACGACTATCCGCAAAAGCAGTACGCCTCAGTCTGTGATACGGCCAGCCGCCGTTAGAGTGCATGATGTTGAGGACGACTCCGGAAACCTTCCTTCAGAACTGCCAGGGAAACGGAGGAGTTTGCGTGGCCGTGGTCAGCGGGCCATGATGCATCTAGACGGAGTTGACACCGAACACCACTCCTCCAGTACTCGAAGCGGAGCAGTCCTGGGAGAAGATTCTGAGGGTGAGGGAAGCGACGATGAAATGTTGCCCGCGCATCGATCCCCACGGTTCATATCACCAACAGCGAAGAGAAGTTCTGGAAGGAAGACCCCACTCCAGCGATCTTTTCTAACTCCTGATCGCCAGAAGCTCTCGCATACAGAACGGCAACTATCCCGCAGTGCTGCGCGAGAGTCAGGTTCCGGTCAAAGTCCCCGAGGTTACTTGAGCACAGATGTATCTCCAATACTGCAACCAGGAATCAAGAAGTCTGGCATCTTAGGTGGTACAACCGCACCAATGCAATCGCGTAGGTCCACAGATGATACCATCATGGGAAAAGTACCACTCTCAAAACAGCGGGCTGCAAGAGCGCTGCGAAGATCAATAGTAGCCCACGCACGTCAGGAAGCAGTCGCTGAAGACCGTAATGAATCTCTCTCAAGACGTGACACATCACCGGAAGGAAACGTAGATTCAAATGCTGGTCTTGAGAATTCGTCCGGGACCAAGGTTGATGGGTTCATATCGACACTTCGGAGCCCTGGTCGCCCGGGGATACGGAATCATCGCCGGAGCGATTTGTCCGCTGACGGCGATGGACAGTCGGAGACAAAGAGGGCTGATACCGTAGCATCATCACACAGATGGAGTGCCAGTTCCCACGGTATCGACAGGCAGCTTCAAGCAGGCGCACGGAAATCAGTACGTCGTTCTCTCACGGCTGAAGCCATGAAAGGTGGCATCCTTCCGGTCCAGGATGATCATGGGAGTCTTGGAATTAGTAACACGACACAGAAAGAGGGCGATGCTAGCTCTTCAAGCCCCGTGGCAACGCAGGAAGTGGACGCAGTTGCGGCATTGCTGTCATTGTCCGCGTCAGCAATGGATATGGATGATGATCAAACTACCGCAATACCAGAAGCAACACAGGTTGCAAAGGACCAAGATATAGGACTAGAATTGCGTGCTTCGCTCATACGAGGAGAGCATGCATCACCTACTGGGAAGCCGTTGGTGCCGCAAAGCGCCATCAGGACCTATAAAGGAAAGACTGGTAAACAGCGACTCAGCATGGATATAATCTCGGTCGACGAGAGTCATGGCCATTTGGTGAACAAGGAAAACAAGGTGGATGGAGCGGAACATAATACGGGACAGCGACAGTCGCTCAGGCGACTCTGTAAATAGGAATACAAATTGGAGGCACGAAATGGACATAATGTAATTTTCATGAAACATTGACGACTCCCACACGTCCAGCTGATAATGGTTAGAGTTCAACATGCAGGCTGTAAACTAGGATGGAGTCTGCTCTATGCTGTACTGCTCAAATTGCATGCATCCGTATGCTCCGTATGTGCGCACAAGGGCCATGATCTTTAAATAATGTAACAAGCGTTCTCGGAGCGTGAGTCATGAGATGCACGTGACATTACGCAAACAAAAGCCCAAATTCCACATGGTTTTGTGTGACACTTGCATGTCACGCGCGCCATTGGGGAGCGCCGGCCGAAATAAACGACCTTTTTGTTGGGTCAGGTGTGCCATCCTCGCCATCTTGCGCCAGCACGCAGCGACGGGGTGATGCAGATACAACGATAGGATATAAAGGACCTCCTCCTTTTCACCTCCCTTGGCTTTGTTCCCACATTACCATCGCTTTTTCATTGCACTCCTGTTTTGGTATTTTTGGTTATCCATGCCTCCGTCGCCTTCCTGGGTCGCCCCCCGCTTGGCGGCGTATGCCAAAAGAACACCACGGCCTGTAAGGTTTGAGGAAATGCTAAAGTTTGGTGGGTACTTGCTTGCTGTGTGGCTTTTAAAGAATTGTGGTTAATGTGTTTATATTTGTCCAGGCGAGCGTCCTTCACAGTCAACACTTTTGCAAGCCGCAAAGTTCCTGGCCGATGAAATATCTGTCCGATTAGCTCACCGATATGCGGAACTGGAAACGCTGCCATATGGTCTTAAGGAAATGCCTGCTGTGTATCAAGTGAAAAGCTGGTATGCGGAGAGCTTCAAGGACCTGGTCGAGTTTTACAATGTGATCGACGCCCATCGTCGTAATCCTAGTCTGGGATGCAAGTTTGAAAGTGAACATGGAATACAGGGCATGGGATCGTGGTTCAGTAAGCTGATCGGCGGAGCACGTGGTCGGAAAGAGGAGTTCGATGTGTTACCACCTGGTTTAGCAAGCACTGCAGCTCTGGATATGACACGCCCCTCTGTCATGCCAGCAGTCAACCAAGTGTCTGCGGAAGCCGATGGCCTGTATGTTGCGCTCATTCTCATATTTTTCTGGCTCCGTAACTGACATTGTTTCTTGACTTAGTCCATACTTTGGACAATGCCAATCCCCGCACCTTGTCAATGCCGCTCCTGCCTATAACAAACAATTTAACACCATTCTGAAGAGGATCGTAGACCGCCATAATCCGGTCGTTGTCATTGTCGGCAAAGGTGTTCGGCAACTCACTCAGTCGCACCCGTACCTTCCCGAGCATCACCCCGAAGTTCAATCATTTCTCAACCGCTTTCATCGTAACCGGGTTGGTGTACGAATTCTCATTGGACATCATCTCGCACTACAGCGGCAGCACAGATTTCCGCACCACATTGGAATTGTGTGCACCCGTACAAGCGTGGTGGATGTGGCGTCGGAGGCGTCAGTTGATGCAGCGGAAGTGTGTGAGCAATCTTACGGGGTGTCTCCACCTGTTGAGATTCAAATACCAGAAGGAGGTGTGCCGGATTTTGTTTATGTTCCCTCTCATATGCATCATATCATTTTCGAAATATGCAAGAATGCCATGCGGGCGGTAGTTGAGAAAGAGGAGACCCGTGTGGGACGGGGAGAGGCAAAACGAAAAGATCTGTCACCTGTGGTGATTAATGTCCAAGTGAGAGGTGACGATATCCTTATAAGGGTATCAGACAAGGGCGTCGGCATTCCAGCGCGAGAAGTCGACAGGGCCTTCCAGTATGCATACACCACGGCAAAGCAAGCACCTATAGATCCGGACTTTCATGGGTCAGAGGTTGATGGAGCTCCTATGGCCGGATATGGATACGGTTTGCCGTTGAGTCAGTTGGTAAGTGTTTTGTTGAAGGATTTACCAGTTCGTTTGTCCGGTTTGTTAATGTTCTGTCTTTATGCAGTATGCACGATATTTCAAAGGGGACCTTACATTGCAGTCTCGTGAAGGACTTGGGACGGACGTCTTTTTTACTGTGAAGCGGGATTGGGTCGGCGACGAACCAGTGTTGATGTAACACTCTTGCGGGTGTTCCGTTTTATGGGCTTTCAGTGGATTGTACAAACTTTTTGGAAGGATAGAAGAGCTAGGTCGCGTACACGGCGACTGCAGTAAATGTGTAGATAGACCTTTGAGACTTTTTTTTTATTACAGTTAAGTTTTGCCTATAGCAATCCCAGTTGCCTCCTGCCACATTTATTGTATCTGCGACTCTCATCCAGCAACAGGTAATCCATGAGAAGAATGCGGATCTGGTGCCGAGGACCTCGCCCTCCTGACCATAACAATTAACTGTCTTGCTGCGATCGCAGAAATGGCTTACCCAGTCTAATTCTGGTCTACTAGTATCTGGACATTCTTTACCCAAACAAAAGCTTCGGAACCAAAATGTCTAGTAGGATTTCTCTCGTGGTGGTGGGCACTAGTTACCAACCGTAACGTATAGCATGTGTCATTAGGACTCGTAGTTGGCGTTATCTCGTCAATACGCTGGAACCAACCCCATGAAGTTGGATTATTTAGAGTTATAATCGGTTCTAGTGCGTAATAACTCCATATTTGGAAATGGAAGCGGAGGCTCAGCAGGGCCCAATACTTGGTGGCGTGCGCAAATATGGCTCTTTATGGTATAATGATTACTATTTATAGTCAATTGTAGTGCAAAATTATTCCATCAGCAAATCAGCCGCGATCTCAGCCGGGGATTTAAAAGACGAGCTGTGCGACTCTGGGTAACCTTCTTCCCTGTCCTCACGTCAGCAATCGTGTAGACACCCCACCGTCGTCGTGGAGTAGGGATGGCATCTGCTGCTGCATCCTATCCGTCGTCCACGGGCAATGCTGCTTACGGCAATCGACCTTCTACTTCCCACAACGGACCTACGTCAAGCTCTACCTCCTCCCCAACTTCTACTTCTTCAGCTCCCCAACACGCGCCGACAGGATCGGCTGCCGCAAAGCCGTACTCTTCTTACGTGTATGCAAATCGGTCCGCCCCACCGCCGTCCACCTTTTCTCCTTACCTGCCTATCTATTCGCCTACTTCCCTTGCGTTCACACCTGGAGTCGGTCCTGCTCCCAATGTCCAGCAGGGAACCAGTGGGCCGCCGCTGACTACTGGCAATGCGGAGGACGAAGAACGACATCGGGACGTTAGTCAAAGGTAGAGCTCTGACTCTCGTTTATATGGGCTGTGCCTTGTCAATTTCTGACACGTGTCTTGCAGCCCGTTTCCGGATTCGGCCTCTAACGACGTAGATTCTCCGATCCTTCGTCGGCAACGCTGGATGGATTCTGCCCCTTACTGGCGGCCAACTACGCAATCTTGTGCAGTCCTTAGCATGGATAGAAATAAAACGTACGTGTAGTATGTCACATTATTGAGTCGTTTCCAAAGATATTGATGCGTGCACCAGGTATTCCATTCGACTTAACCCGCGCATAGAGCGAGGTTTCTTCTTGGCGGATAATGACTGGACCTGTTACCGACGGAATTACTTTCAGGTCAGCATCAGCTTCTCGGCGATGGATACAATGGGACATCGCGTGGAAATGCCTTGCTTGGTCGCACTAGATGCTCAGCTGCATACCGTCACCGCGTTCCATGTTGGCATTGGTGCCCGTACCTCAAATGGTCAGCGCGACGTCGAACTTGTCCAGCACACTGCAAAGCGGGATAAAGGGCCGCAGATGCTACCCGAACCGAAACTCTGTCAACCTCAAGATCCTATGACCACAGCTACGCGAGGAGTGGACTCGTTCCATAGCGTGACCTACGAGCGACTTCAGTTCAAGGCTGCTACAGCTAACAATGGCAAGCGACGTGCTGCACAACAATATCATGTCCTTGTGGCGGAGTTGTATGCCGAGCTTTCAGATAAATCCCGCATCAAGGTAGCAATCACCGAATCCGCTCCCTTGGTCGTCCGTGGCCGGGCACCTGGACACTATGCCGCGATGCACAATAAAACTGGTGCAGGTGGGCATGCTGGGAGAATGCCGTCACCCGCAGTAGATGGATACCCTACAGACCAGAAGGATCATGGTGCCCCTAACGTGCGGCCGCCGGGATTCCTTTCGACAGGAGGTAGCTCTTCGGAGTCAGCCATCCGCCCAAGTGCAGTTCTTCCTCCACCATCGGTTCTTGCAGGTTTCTCTCAACAACAGCAAATGTATGCGCATGCATACCCGAGCGCCCAGGAGATTAACTACTACCAGCAGTACCAGCAATATCATCAAGCTCAACGACAGAATCAGCAGCAGCAGGAGCATCAGCATCAACAGCGAGCGCAAGATGCGAACAAAACCCATTCACACAATCATCCGATACATCCTTCTCCCTCAGCATCATCACAGCCGCAACCTCAGGTTTCAGCAAACAACTACGTTCCACAACATCACCAATCGAATGGAAGTTATGCGCACGTGACCATGGCTACATCCTTCCCCTCTACGTATTTTCCAGCGACAACCTCCTCGAGTACGTACCACCAGCATTCAGCTGGCCGCCCTCTACAGTCAGCGCCGCGCCCGCCCATATTAGGATCAACATCGAGCACAGGTGGCGTGTCGCTAGCGACAATGGCTGCATCTCATCAAGGAGGCTCTTCAGGCAGTGTTCAGCCGATTCCAGTTTCACCGCCAGTATCTCCACCGAAAAATGCGCCCATCGCGTCGAGTACGTTAAAGGATGATACGCCCGCGGGCTTTCACGAAGTAGATCGGGACAGGGAGAACGGGGTGAAGGAACATGAGGGTCGATGAGAGACATATCGGAGAGCAAACAATATTTGTATGTATGGTCCTTTACTGTGGAAAATCTTTATGAGATTGTATATGTTTTTGTGATTATTTGGTTGTCTGCTGGGATCGGGACTGTATTCTAAGGTTCCTGCACCAACGTTTCAAAATATAATTTCACGTCCTCTGAGGGGATGGACAGGTCTGCTATATATCCCTCAGGGATACACGCAGGCTACTAAAGTCTTGTCAATGTGCCTGTGCCCGAATGAGATGTTTTTGTGACTATTGAGTTCTCTGCGGAATTGGGACTACGTAGGTTCCCTGCACCAACGTTTCAAAGTTAGTTTCCCGTCTCCGGGCGGGGACCTGTATATCTCCCTCAGCGTAAAATCCAGGGTAACAAAGTCTTGTAAATTTCCTTGTGCCCGAATGAAGTAGAGTTCGCAACCCGTATGGAAATGACAATGACTGCATTTCTGACCACCATGCATGCTCTTAGTCAAGCGGGAGAGGGCTCGCCTCATCTGATGACTCATGCAAGCGATAAGGAGAGTTCTTTCCTCTGCAGCCCAGCAGCGTTCCGTGCATCATTTTCAGGTTCTACGAGCCTGTACCTTCATCCACACGGACGCCTGCCCGGCGAACATGAAAGCCATCCAAGTTCGAAACACTGGGGACTCCTCGGTCCTCCAGTATGTCGACGTAGACAAGCCAACGGTATCGGCAGGTAGGCGTTGAGGGGACAAAAACTCTTCTCCCGAAGCTGGATATTAGACTGACATATGGCTGGCGAGTTACAGACCGCCTGTTAATCAAGAATTCCTTTGTCGGCGTCAATTTCATTGATACGTAATGTGTTTCAACTTTGCTGACTTTCCTTGCGTGCCCACAAGCGTTTCTTAACACGGGTTAAAACCGTAGTTATCATCGCAGTGGACTTTATAAAGTAGAGCTGCCTTTCATCTTGGGCCGGTAAGCAGCCCTGGGATTTAAGTCATCCTGTTATGAGCCAATTTCCCATTATTATCGCCTCACCAAAGTGAAGCGTCTGGGGTCGTGGAAGCCGTTGGCGAAGGGGTATGCTCATGACTTGTGGGGCTAGAGCATCCCAAGCTTAATTACGCAAATTCAGGTCACCGGTTTCGCGCAGGGTGACAGAGTAGCATATTTGTCTGCATCCACCTACGCCCAGTATACTGCGACTCCTCCCAGTAAGTGCCCTGGGTACTGGGACTACAAGATCACATCAGCGGGTTGGCAGAGCATCGATGCTAAGCACTTCCTTTTTTGCAGCAAACGTAGTTCGACTTCCTCCGGAAGTGACGCTGGAGGAAGGCGCTGCCTTGCTGATTCAAGGTGCGGATTCTGTACTCGTGTACTCTCACTCAAGTTGGCTACTTCTTACAAGGTCTTTACAGGATTGACGGCGCTGACGTTGGCACAGCAAGCGTATGAAGTCAAACCGGGCGATCATGTACTTGTGCATGTAATTAAAAAGCTGTTTTATGCTCATTTGAAACCTTGACACTGTCCTGATCATAGTGACTATGTCAGGCGGCGGCTGGTGGTACCGGCCAAATGTTGGTCCAAGTATGCAAGCACTTAGGTGCTCGTGTGATTGGAACCACCTCTTCTGAAGAGAAGGCTGCTACGGTTCGCAGGGCTGGTGGGTATCTTGCAATCCCTCTTTGCCGAGTATTGCTTTTCATTCTCATCGTTGTACGATCTTTAGGAGCCGATGATGTCATCCTGTACACAAAGCAAGATGTTGTCCAGGAGGTACACAAGCTTACCAACGGCCAAGGTAGAATATTGTGACAAGACGCGCGTAACACATCGATAACCTCAAGTCTCTCTCAGGTGTTGCGGCCGTGTTTGATGGTGTTGGGAGATCAACATTCGATGAGTCTCTTGCATGTCTGAAGCGGTTGGGGTTCATGCTCTCGTTTGGGAATGCATCTGGAAAGGTCAGTTGTGTGAATCCTTCCGCGATGATATATCCCAGCATTAAGTTTGAACAGGTGGATTCTATCGATATCATGAAACTTGTGCCACGTGCGATTCGTCTAATGCGACCTAGCCTGTTTGAGTTTTTAACGACAAAGGAGGATTTTGATGCACTCGCGAAACAGCTGATGAACTTGGTGGCAGCCGGAAAGGTGACCCTCCCATTCTCCGGACCTTGGCACCTTCGCCATCCACTAAGACTTGCGTCGCTAGGTTAAGATTAATCCTCCGATTATATATCCCCTTGAAGATGCGGCAAAGGCACATGATGACTTGGAAGGTTTGAAAAAAAGCCGTTTATGTCTGTATCCAGGAACACTTACATGGCAGGATTTATTCTCCCAGGCCGCAAAACCCAGGGCAAACTGCTCCTGCAGATACCTTAACTGTAGGTGTAAAGGTGGTATGATATTGCTGAGACTGGAGGGGTCATTTTGCATAGGGCTGGATATGATGGGATATCTTTTGCATATTTTTGACCTATACTGGCAAGACTTGAATGTATGTATGATGTTATATATGACTTACATTTTTGTAATTGCAAAGGAATATGAAAGGGGTATGTTTGAGTGGCCTCTGAAAATGATAAATTGTAATTATTATGCAGTGATGCTAGAGGTTTAGAATGTATCAAGCTTATTGTTGGAAATATGAACATACCTCACAGGCAGAAATGCTGCGTATTTTACCAAGTTAATGGGGGTCCTAAATCCCCAGGCAATGGATCTTGGGTATTCACTAAGTAGAATGTGAGATCAGTGAAGCGAAATTAGAGGGTTCAGAAAATGGGGTGAGAAGCAAGTATAATAGATTTTAGGATAGTCCATAATGATTCTAGAAATACTGCATGAGAAGGACAGTTACAGAACCTGAAATAAAGGGCTTGGTAATGGAGGCAACAGAAGGATTTGGGGGTACTGTATGGGCTTACTAAAAGTAGTAGATATCAGTATATAACTGAACCATTTGACCCAAATATCCCAGAAAAGCCAAACTCCTACTCAGTAAAGTACTAGTTTGAGTATATAGCCCAGCCCCATCAGACCACAAAGTTTAAGGTGTTGACTTTGGGTAATGCCTTGATAAGAATATCTGCTGTCATTTTCTCCATCTGGCAATACTTGACAGTAATGCATTTGTTTTTGATAGCTTGCCTGATGAAGTGGTGCTGCAAATGGATATGTCAGGTCCTTACATGATTGTCATACACTTGTGGATTGTTCAGACATTGCAAAGTGCCAATGTGTACTGGAGTGGCTTCTCCTAGTGGGGATGTGGGTGTTTGCATGGATGAAGTCCTTCTACTTCATCCATCATGCAAACAGCCTTCATTTCTTCTTCCGTCCATGTGACCAACTACGGTTGCACCTCATGGGATGGGAACTGTAATTAACCTTACATGGATAGATTAACAGATCTATGAGTCATGCATGGCCCACAGCCATGAGACTGGACCAGACGCGATAGACTGGATCCAGTTACACTCCCCCCGGACTTTAGCCAGGATGAATACCCAAACATGGTAACATTTGGCAGCAATGCCTGCTGTAGTAGAGCATGTTTTGACAGTATGCTTTTGACAGATCTTTTCTTCCTTGTGGATATAAGTCTGCCTGACCCCGGATCAGGTCTGTCATGTCAAGTCAAACATGGCCGCACTCAACCTACCTGCAGACATATGGGCAATAGTGATGGGGCACTTGACTGCCTCAACCGGAATGCCTCAAGCAATCCACACCATTGCATCGATCAACATGGCTAGCTGCCAGGGACTCACGACAATCCGGATTCGGGTGGACCTGTATATCCTTCACGGTAATCCTGGGTTGCCATCCCAAGCGGACACGGAGATCATCAGCATCTCTACCAGCGCCAGGTGGAGCGTGCGCTCTGTCCCCACAGGGGAGGGGGTCTCCTACCAGCAGTTGCTCCTACCACTGCTGTTCCAATGGGACGACATGGCACCAACACCCATCCATGGAGCGGGGCCTCAAGGGCGTACCCTTGCATTCCTCGTGGTGATGGCCAACTGCTACAATTCAGGTATCGACTTTACCCGCTGACTAGCAGGTTCATTCCTCGCCCTGAACATCACCATTGTGGGAGAATAGATGGGAAACTCACAATTTAAACAAGAAAGTAGGTAAATTGTGATATCATAAGGGGACTGGTTCATATGGCATCTATAATTGGTGTGGTACATGTGTTTTACGCCATAGTTTAAGATAGATTACATGCATGATGATTTAGAGTAGTTTTGTAGCCTAAGCGCGTGGCTTAGTTGCCACCGTGCATTGCTTAGCAACCATAGAAATTGTAGTATAAGAGAAGAAATGTTTTGCAGTAGATAGAACAGTAGAACTACATAATAACTGTCAGCTTGTGAGGATATTCCTATAGGGAATGATACAATATGGTAGAATAGGAACAGAGTGTACTGTTCTTTAGTATAGATGTTGGTCTATCAGATATGTAAGTCACTAAAGGGAATATACTAGCTAGTGGTGCAGAAATAAATGTGTACACACATGACGCATGGCGCAGTGAATATGCACCTGCAATGGCATAGACATCTGCATGCACGGGATGCGTGGAATGGCACATCCTCGTGGCATAGCAGTATGTATGCACATGACTGTAAGGTAGACCTATTCTTTGGTCTTTACACGCAGTCGCGGACTTAGAGTTTACTTCATGACTCGCGCACGTGATCAGACTTAGATTCTGCGACGCGACTCGCGCACTATATCACCATATATAGTTATAGTGATCGTATACCCATGTATAGCTAAAGTATGGCGCAGCGCGTACTCGTAGTTAGCTTATGTAAACCCCGCCGCGCCAACGACCTGTCAAAGTAAGGCCGCTTCGCGGCGGCCCCGTAGTTA